>JAODAF010201792.1:0-16454 GCA_027574765.1 Molpadia intermedia | reverse complement strand
GAGGAGTTCGCGACGCAAATTTTCGTCCACACACTAACATACACACACACACACATACAAACCTTACATTCAATTCGAGGACCAGTTTTTTTCCCCGACTGTACCACACTAATGGGAACCATTCGGAAACCTACCTACATTCACAGGACATCAATCTGAAATTTTATTTGATGATGTTTTTGATCATAAAATATTCTAAATTCTATTGTTGATCACTCCATAAGTTTCCTTCACTACAAAAATGAAACAACGTTAACCTACCCGAAATGGGAAAAATATGTTTAATATTGGTACCACAGGAAAACACACCTACAATGCCAAGACCATTTGGAAACATATCTACATTTACGGGACATCACCCTAACATGCTAGTTGAGGATGCTATTTATCATAAAAATGACCCAAATTTTACCACACCAATCCCTCGATAACTTTTTATAACTAAATAAATGACGCGACATGATGTTATCTGCAGTGAGGAAAATACCTTTAATTTTGGTACCGCTGAAAAACACACCTACAATGTCAAGACCATTTGGATACCTGCATGTACGGGAAATCACTCTCTGAAAAAATGTTGTTGGAGACTGTGAATTTATTATAAAATGACGACCTAATTTGTACCATGACGACTTAAATTGTATCACTCGATAAGTAAAGTGAAGGTATCCGAAATAAGTTCCGACGAGACAGTCAAAATCCCACAACACCATGCCAAAACATCCACTCCATCCAAGAAATACATACCAATGACAGTGGGTAGATTGCAAAAATAGATAAGGAACACTCTCTATGTAAACACAACCTATACGAGGCCAAACCCAGATGCTGCAGTGGTAGCATTTGAGCTTGGTCACCATATGGCTAATCTTCCATGAGAGATCCTCCAAATGGCTACGGTATACAGCAATGTACCCAGGCCCGGATTAAGGGTAGCCTATGGAGGGCCTAAGGCTAATGAGAGGGAAGGGCCTAAATTATGCAACATATAAGTTCATCATATTCAGTCACACAAACCATGACTACTGACTGGGTAGCGACTGAAGAGACTATATTCTACACATGTTTTTAAAGTTTCAAACCTAAATGTGCATTTTCCTGGCCTTGGCTGTGGCAAACTCATGAATGATATCCTCAAAGTTCAATGATCTTAGAATTTCACTCTCAATAATCAACAGGGACAAGGCAGTCAGACGATCCTGACTCATGGTCGATCGCAAGAAGTTTTTTACCCTTTTCAGAAGAGAGAATGAGCGTTCCCCACTACAATTACTGATCATCAGTGACAAATACAACCGTAATCCCGTTTCAACGTTTGGGAAACATTCGATCATGTTGGAGTCAATTATAATTTTGTACATCCAGACAGCTTGGCTTTCGTCATATGACGTACCGCTATTATGACGAGCGACAAGTCACCATACATTTGTATAATACAGTGGCATTGATGAAAGCAGTTGACTCCCAATATCAAATACCACATTATGACATGACTGTACGTGTCACTCCATATAACTGTACTATAAGGATATATACAAACCAATCCATCGCAAAACCGGTGCACACATTAATACCGTGCACGTAAATAATCACGTTATGAATGTCCCTGGCAAAACTATACGAAAACCACAAATTGGTGGTTAATAACTGTCTATATTAGCAATATCCAAAGCATCGGTGTTTATAGTATGTTTAACTCACCCCTACCGACCCTCTAACTTCTATATTGGCAGCGATTTTATAGATTGTGACAGAGTTTGTACACAAAGATTGTACCGTAGCTATAGCAGGTCAGCGTAGCCATAGCAAGCGACTGCCCCGGTCTAGTTCCGATGTTCAAACAACAATATCGCCGATTCTTTGAAACCGGTATCTGACTATGCAACTTCACAGGCGCGCTGGTTTCGTTCATGTATTATAGATTCGTTCATGTAAAAACAGGCATATTTGAAAATGCTTGTCTGAAATGGAGGGCCTAAAGTGACCGAGGGCCTAATGCTATAGCCTTATTAGCCTTTAGGTTAATCCGGGTCTGAATGTACCGATCGCTATACTTGTTTATCATGATGTTATCAAAAGTGAGGAAAATACCTTGGTACTGCGGCTGAAAAACACACCTACAATATCAAGACCATTTGGAAAGATACCTGCATGTACTGGAAATCACTCTCTGAAATGTTGTTGGAGACTGTTAATTTATTATAAAATGACGACCTAATTTGTATCACTCGATAACTTGAAGTTATCCGAAATGAGTTCCGACGAGCTGGACAGTCAAAATCCCACAACACCCTGCCAAAACATCCACCCCATCCAGAAATACATTCCAATGACAGTGGGTAGATTGCAAAAATAGATGACGAACACAACCTATACGAGGCCAAACCCAGGTGCCAGTGGTAGCATTTGAGCTTGGTCACCATGGCCCCATCTTCCACGAGAGATCCTCCAAATGGCGACGGTATACAGCAATGTACCGATCGCCATACTTGTTGTCATGATGTTATCAGAAGTGAGGAAAATACCTTTAATTTTGGTACTGCTGAAAAACACACCTACAATGTCAAGACCATTTGGAAAGATACCTGCATGTACTGGAAATCACTCTGAAATGTTGGTTGAGAATGTTAATTTATTAGAAAATAACGACCTGAATTGTGCCATGATGATCACTCGATAAGCGAAGTTATCCAAAATGCGTTCCTGCCAACACGAAACCCATCCAAGAAATAAAGATAAAAAGATGAGGAACACTTTCTATGTAAACACAACCCATATTAGTACAAACCCCATTATACAGGTGCCAGTGGTAGCATTTAAGCTTGGTAACCATCTTCCATGAGAGATCATCCTTGTTAAAGTACACAGCAATGTACCAATCGCCATACTTCCTAAAACGAAACTTGACCAATCAGCACCGATGGCGATCTGTGCACTGCACTGAATAAGATCGGGAACACAGACGGAAGGCCAATATGATGGTATTTGACCCAATCAGTTTAGTGAATTCCTCATCTGTTTGTAGGATTCCTGCAAAAAAATGGAACAATTGCTGAAAAACATGCCGCACTAAAATGTCACGAAGGGAAGGGCAACTAGGATTATCCAGTTATATAGTTGAATCGTAACGAAGCAGTGTCCACAATGCTCTTTCCAACCGGAATAGGCAAGACCCCGCCGGCATACCAAAACCAGGGGACCCAAATATATTCACAACAGCGACATTGTAATCATTCCATCGCACCATGTGACATCAAATGTATGTCGATAATCGACGATGCCTCCAAAACTGTTAATTTGAACCAGTTCAGTTTGGCGCTCGTTTCCTTTTTTTAAATCAACAACTTAATGATAGCGATCAAATCGGAAACAACACGTGACATAATCGGCGTACAACAAAACTGCAGTTCGTAACAAGGAATACAGCGGGGAAAGTGTCCAGACATCCCTGGAAAGGTTCTGATGGGAATACGGCATGACCTAAATGGAAGTGTGATGACCAGTAAAACAAAATATGAAGTTATCCGAAGTGAGGAAAACACCTTAAATTTGTCAAATTTTGAAATATACCTACATTTACAGGACATCACCCTAAAAAATGTTGTTTTTATCATAAAATGAGTTGTACCATGATGATCACTTGATATATTTCCTTCACTAAATATTGAAACAACATAAGGATATCTATCACAAATGAGGAAAATACCTTTAATTTTGGTACCGCTGAAAACGCACCTACAATGTCAAGGCCATTTGGAAACATACCTACATTTACGGGACATCACCCTGAAATAGTTGTTGATGTTTTTGATCATAAACAATGTAGAGATATCGCAACTTCCAAAAAAAACACACACTTAGTTTGGGAATAATATTGGATCTTTATACAAGTCTGCAGCACCAAACATGCCCTCATCTCCTCACTGAATGGGACGATTTGCACTTAACATCTGATACAAATCGGTGTTTGGTGTTTGGTTATATTCCTTTACTGGTTAGTAGCCTAGGTCCTTGTTTTTACTTTATAGTAGTGTTCCATCTGTTACTTGCAAACCCACCCTTAACATTATAATGGACCTTTCTCTCACCCTTTCCACTCAGAACAATGCATCCCACATCATATCTACATCTGTATAATTAACATAATCTGTGTTGTATCCCTAGAGACTAAAAACAAAAGAATAAGACAAAAATGATGTTCTCATGCAAACTCTGTTCATGTATTTCACCTTTCACTCCACAACTGTGTACAACACTAGTGTACAACGAGGCTTAATCCTTTTTACTTCATCAAGAAACAAGAGTTTTGTAACCAAAACATTTTTCAGCTGTTTTTCTTTTCTAACTGATTTTGCAATAAAAAAATGATAAGAGGTTCTAATCCCGGAACAATTTTATTTTTGAAAAGCCCCAGATCAATTTCCAGCTGTTGGCTATTCCTATTGGTTTAACAAGGGATATAAACAAATATGGTTTCTTATCTCAGCAGATGTTGCCAGCTTCCAGGTCTTACCTGGGGGATCCCCCATACCAAAATAACATAAGAATAACAAAGAATAGGTCTGTTTTCTTTTTCAAAGAAACTCAAAGAAAATAGCGTCTGGTGTTGATCCCAGAACATTTTTCAAGCTTTCTGTTTTTCAAGTTTTACTTACTTTACTTGAAGTAACAAACAAATAAAATAAAACAAAATTGTGGCTTTCACCACATATCTAAATATCTTAAAACAGTTATGTTTTGTTAACAATGTATGATGTATGATCCCACGTAACACAATTGCAAAACTGTCATAGGTCAGTCATTGGCATCCTGCAAGTAACATTACACTAATTTGTATTTATGGACAACACTCGATAATTAATTCTGCATTCGTATGTTGAATACAAAAAATTGAGCTGGCTACAATAAATATCATACCTTTAAAGGACAACCTGTTTTATGTTGCATGTATCATGACCGATCCTAAACATTCTATAGGATACTTAAATTGCATCCAAATGCTCTGTCTAACATTGAAATGGTACACAATTACTGTATTTCCTATATATGATAGAACTGTGTCAGTACAATTAAGAGCATATACTTGTATCTGTTATTACTTCATCACACAATTAGTACTTGACCTGCTTCAGGTGTTATAGAAGTCCTGTTTTTTGCTTTAATTCGCATAACTATGTTATCAAATTCTTTTGTACCCTCCAATTATGGGTGAACAATGTACTCATTTTCGAAAACTTCCATTGCACATTTGAAAAACATCCATCCATACGATTCATACTATTCAAACAGAATCTCTCAACGATTTTCGAAGATAATTCACAATATTTTTGATTGATCATCATGGGTGACAAAAATATATTTGATGTTAGTTAGACAGTTACATACACTGCCATATCATGCATGTCATCAACAGCTTTCATCACAATAGTACCTCATTACCAAAGTTCTGGAAGCTAATCATTTCTAGAGGATCACAGTGGCTAACATTCCACATAAATATTAATGTTCACTATTTGCTAATTTTGTTTTTGCTGCCATATTAGTATTGTGAATTTTATTCTTCACATCCTGCCAAGTTTTTTGTGCTAAGAGACCATTACTTCTCTGTATCACAAGAAGGCATAATGTCTTTCCAGGAATGCGTCTTGTTGCTAGAAGTGTTTTCATCTCTCTTTGATCAAAGAGGAAACTTTCCTCTTCTTTACTCCACCTGTTATACCTTTTGCTGTTTTTCTTGGCAGTCTTTGAAACTCTCTTTTTATTTCTCAAGGAAGGATTTGAATGCTGCTTCATGATTTGCTTGCTTTTTTCATCTATTACATCACAGGGAGGACCATCAACACCACCATCATCATCATCATCAACATCGTCATCATCATCGTCACCAAGATCTGTAATGTTTGCAACTTCTTCATCAGGACTGAGGGTTATTTCACTCAAAGGCTTCCCTTGAAACTCGTGTACCCTACCTTGTTGAGCAAGGCTTAGCATTTTGCTCACTTTTGCTAGGATTAGTGTCTCCATTGGAAGACGATAATACTCCCTATGTGTGGTAATGTCATGCCCCATGTGATTGGCTAACTGTTCTAACTCATGTTTGTTCAAATTCAAGAGCTGTGAGAGTGTGGCAAGATGCTTTCTGAGTTTTGTGCATCGCATGTTACTTGGGAACTGTAGTGGTGGCTCTGCAGAATTGGCCATCTCTGTTACAGCTTCGTAGCCCCTGAGAGAGGTTACTGCACCATCAGAATCTCTAGCAAACACAAAAACCTTATTGGTGTTGTATTCTGCTAGCATGTCAATGCTTTCTTTTAAGTTTGTTGTTAGGAGGATTGGTACACCTCTGCCTCGTTTCCCACGTACCATAAGCATTGTTAATCTCTTTAAGCTGATCTTTTCAGGCATGGTCATGTGAGCTAGGATTTCATCATGCATTGGTTGTCTGTTTTCCAGTTGGTGCTTGTATTCTATCACTGTCAGTTGGTCTACTTCCTTTGGTCGTCTTCTGTTGTACACTATAACTTGAGCCAGTGTTAATGTTGCAAATTGTTTGTATGTGGTGCTTGACAAGCCCCCTTCTAAGGCCATTGTTTCTTTCAAGGCTTTCTCCTGTCTTTGCAGAAAAGAGTTAAAGGCTACACAGTCTTCTGTTAAGGGCAGGACTTTGGGGGTTTTCCATTTCTTTTCTTGGCTCTGCTTGTGAGCTGTGGCAGTCACACGCACTCTCCATTCTGTTCGACGGAGATACAAAAAGTCATCAACTTCTTGTGTCTTCTCTCGATTTTGCTGCTTTATGTAGTCATTCTTAACTACATTTGCCAAGTCTGATAAGGCATATCCAACATTTAATGCACTTGAATATGATGAATGGGTTCTCTTTTCTTCACAGAATCCAGAGATAACCTTGGAACACTGTACTATGACATCAAATGATGAAGGACGCACTAAATCTCTACCATCATGGATGTCTTTATCCATGTCTCTTGCATGCCCTAGAATGTTTCCAAGAATTCTCATCTTTTCCCGTGCTTTGTCTTTTTTTCTTGAGGAATTGCTTACATTAAGCGTGTTTTCTCCAACCTGAACAATATCCTGATCATTCCTTGCAATAAATGTTAATCTGTCTTGCCTCATGCTGTGAACACAATCATGTAGTTCTGAAGAAATGTTTAGTTTGTTTGGAATTAATCTTCTGCCTTCTTTGACATGATTTGTGCCAGAGGTGGAGGAAATTTTACTTGACTTGCACAGTTTTTTATGAATCCAAAGAGTGTTGGATTGGTAGTATCCGAGACAGTCACTGCAAGGAACATATTTGTGAATAGAGAGTTGCTTTTTTTTAGAAGGGCGCTTTCTCACAATAAGATCTTTAGCTTCGCCAATAAACACCTTACAATTGTGTTTATGATTACCCATATTACGTATCTTAAGCCACCCTTGTCGAATCTCTTTAGTATTTTTGTGTGGTAGAGCACTCACCTCTGCAACAAGTGCTTCTTCAGGATGACGCCTTTTGCAATGCCTTGGCAACTTTTGATTTGAGTTATCGCAATATGGGCAATAGCTATATTTGTTACCGATTTCTGCACTCTGTACTAACACTTCAGAGTCTGTACTGGCATAACTTATCTTCTGGTCTTCATCTCCCATATCTGAATGAATGTCTCCTTTTCCTTCTTCAACTCCTTTCTCATACGAATCAATGAGATCATCTTTGATGTTGTCTTCTTCTTCTTCTGGGGCATGTGTGTCTTCAGAAGAGTCTTCATAGTCTTCATCTGGGACATATTCATCACTAGAGTCATCACTTTCAATGCTAGGTTTTCCACTCATATAATTTTCCTCTGAAAAATAAACAACAAAAATTATGGAATGAAGAGTTGCATTATTTTCACCTTCAAAAACAAACCTCTCCCCACAAATTCTAAAAACTGCTGGATCTTCCACTCTATGGTTTCCAAATAATTATCACTTTAATGATGTTACATGGTCTCTATATAACTGTAAGGGAAAGATAAAACTACTCACCATCAGGGTACACTAATTCATACATCTCCAGTGGCTGCAATGTGTAAGTTGACAGTGTATCCAACAACCAATTATAAGAGACAATTGGCATATCCTTTCTAGCATATTTTGCACAGTCCTGCCATATCTCTGTTTAAGATCAAATAAATAGCTCATAAATAATTGTTTTAAATAACCCAAAATGTAATATCTTTGTACCACAGTTAATAACCAAATATCACTTAATTGAACAATGCTGTAGCCAACATCAGCCAATACGCATATCCCTAGCATTCAAACAAACAATCAAACAACAATGAGGAAACAAGTTTCTTGGTGCCTGTTGAAATTGGGTACTTGTTGCTAGCTAGCTATGAATAAAGCCGAAGGGAGTAGCAGAAAAAAAACTGAGCAACGCAGACCTAACAGCCTAACCTAAACACTTCATAACACAACTTGTGGGTTAAATACCATACAGTCCACAGGAAGTGTGACTGTGATACTGTGAGTAAACCCCTTGGCCTTAACAATGTCTAGGTCTAACAAAACTAATTAAGTCATTGTGCCTAGTCTAATGTATGTTGTTATAGTTAGGCTGTTGTGTGCATATGTTATGCAATGTTGTGTAGTGTTAAAGATATGTTACCCCTAGAGCCTTGCACATGTCAACATTACAACTTAAATATTCATAAACAGATACTCATATTCAGATTGATACTGCATCATATATGTCTTGTATATTCCATAACTTTGGGAACCAAAATATACTATTTCCTCCTATTTTTCACAGAAGTACTATAATGTCACATTTCTAGGGTGTAAAAATATATCTTAAGTGGGTTAAAATTGTAAACAAGAGCAACATTATCGCAGTGGTTCAGACCATACAACAGATGTTTGGCCTTAAGTACTTGAACTAAAATTATCCCTAATTCCATGAGAATAGCATCCACATATTCACCAAAACCACAGACTACAGAAGGCACATAATTCAGAGAGAAATGATCATTTATCAACCATGATCTCAAATGATGTCAAGATGACCTTTGACCTCAATTTTGGAAAACAGAATTCCTATTTGATGGTATTTTTTCAACCCTACTTATATTTTGCAAGTCATATTTAATACTAAGCTCTAGGCACCTAACAAACTATTGTAGTGAAGTATGATGAAAATATCTAAAACAAAACATGGTCTTGGAAAATATATCATTCCACAACTACAATTAGATTTTATTCTGTTTGCTAAATGCCAACTTAACATTGAATTAGTTTAATGTGGTCTCTGTTGATCTCAAATGACATTTGACCTTTCAAGAAATGACATGCTTTTATTATGCTTTTATCTCCTGCAAATTACCCTTAAAAAACATTTAACATACCATAAGTCACCTCGGGAATCTTTTCTTCATGGTCTGACAAAAAAATTATCACTGACTGGGCGGTTGTGCTTTGTATTGATGCTCCACATTGTTGAGCAAGCTGAAGGAGAGTGTCTGTAGAAGAGAATATATGTACTGTCATATAAGTAAACAAGGGAGAATGACTCGGTTCAAGTCACATGCTGTACGAATGAAACAGGGCAACTCTTGCGAGGGCACTTCCATTATACGGCAAAAACTTGTTCCTTCGTTAGCGCACATACATATGATCAACCACATGTGTACTCCATGCTAGCCTATAGTGGTGTTGTTTTCTATTTTTGATTCTCTGTGGATGCAGTCATCAATCCTCCAGTTGTATGGTGCAATAATTTGTAGTGGCTGAGAGAGTCAGAGTACATTTTGTGGTTGAAAGTGTATTTGATGGCAAGAGGGGAGGGGTGATTGCTGACTGAATGAGTTAATTCTAGTTTGAGGCTTAGTAAACCTGGGTGGGGGACCTAGTACTAGTTTTCTGATTCGTTTCCTCATTTTCATATGTTTCCTCAATGTGGGGTCAGAGGTGGAAGTTTAAACAGACCTACCGACCATGATCCACACAGATACAAGTTTGACTCCTGAAAATCTACACTTCCCCCAAAAGCATCTAAATAAGAGACTATATTTGGGCATCCACTCCCAAGCCGGTAAAATGATGACATGATTAAATGGGTGATATATTTTATTTTAGTCAGGCATAGCTTAAGAATAGGATGACCTTCCTTCCTAAACCCCCATAGAATCGTGTTAGGCCTCTTAGGCCTTGAAATAGGCTTGCTACATCACAGGGGCCTAGCCTATATCTTAAAATAAGAGGTCATGGCACTTTTATTTATTTAGGCCAATGACAGTACTCCTACAATGATAAGAAAATAAAGGGGGATGTTGTTAGGACTTGCAAAAGTTTTTTAATGTAGAATTTGGGGAGAGGTGGAATTTAAAAACCAGCATCCCCCATAGATTCAAGTAAAATTTTGTCTATGCCCTTAGGTCTATGCCAAAACAAGAGTGTAGTCAGTAGCCTACCAACTACAGCAATCGTTTGATTATACTCTTGAATTTAGTTAGTTAGGATATGAAAGGACCTTGATCCTGATGAGCACCAACGATAAATCACCTTCTCTTCTCGACTAGTGCTCAGAGGCAGGGGTGTTATCAATCCATTTTACGTCCCCATCAGATGAATGTTAGTGAACCCCATCAGACTTTGACCACTTTAACAGTCTGGATGAAGGACTGGATGCAATTTATCCAGAACAACTGTAATACAGCCAGGTTGGACTAGGCTTACTGGAAGATACCTCTAGCGATCCCCCAGCAATTTCTCAAACCTTTAATCTTCTCAAAGCTAATAACAGCCTAGGGCTACCTAGGCACGCTCAGGACATGACCTAGAAACGTAAATCCCAGGTCAGATAAGGAGTTTGTGCATAATGGATAATATTTTGTCTTTTATGTATGTGTGTCTGGGGGCCCTTTAGTACTTCTCCCATGACCATACAACTTTGTCATCGGTCAAGCTAACTGTTACGTGTTATGTAACTTAGACCTACAGTACGCTTAACACTTATAACAGTTTAGCCTACGCCTTGAGCAGATGATGCTAATCCAAAGACCGGTCCTAGCTTTGCTCGTCTAAAGACATTGTGCATATATATATAGCCTCATGCGAAATTAAAGGTAACGTAGGCTAGGAGATCAAAGATTGGTGAGAGTTGAAGCAAATATCGGAATGCTAGATATCCATGGCCATTTTTTCATTGGCTCATATTTGTGCAACATTATTGAAAGTACTGGTTGAGGACTAGTGTAGCCCTAGGTATTTAATGGTATTGTTCTAGCCTGAGGTACCAAACCCAAGGATAATGTACAGAGACACCTTTAGGCAGTATAGGTTAGATGATGGTGTATGTAGGTTAACCGTAATTACATTCGATTAAAGTATTGATGCACCCAATATTATTAGGTCTATACTATTACTAGCCAAGTCATTAAAAATTTCCGTCGCCCATTACATGAAAACAAGTCCACAGCCCTGTACAAGAGCTAGGCCTGTACATGCACCAATTAGTTTAGGCCAATCAAAATGTATTATTGATTCATATAAGCCTAGGAATCTATATGTTTATAGAGGGGGCGGGGGTTGAGTGAGACTTAGTTTTAACCTGCATGTGCACATCTATTGGAACTATTTAAAATGCATACCATCACCAATTCCTACAACAGTAAAATTAGCGTTTGGCCAACAGTAGCCACATGCATGTAGGCTATAAGGTTTCCAGGTACTAGTTGTAATATACCTATTGTTAATTATACCCCAGAGGTCTTTGTCAACTCAGCTCAAGTAAATGTTGTCCACATAAATAATGCCCACATACAGTAGAACACTGTATGGATGTAGCTGAACCCATGTCTATAATATAGCATCCATAATTTAATAAAACAGGGGAGACAGGCACAGTACATATTTTTTTTGCCTAGTCTTTAATAGTCAGAGATTATGCAATACACTACAATAATTATTTAGCCTTCCCTAACGTTTGCTGCATAACAAATACGCATGCGGTAGATTGCTAAATAAGAAAAGCACCCTCTAAATTAAATGTATGGAAGTAGTGCAAACAATGAGTTGATTTATGTTGTTATTCACACCATTAGGTATTACGAATAAGGACAATTGTATGTCACAGAACAACTTTTGACGGCAGAATGACTTACTGAATAATGTCCATTTCGGCATTCCATAGATAACATGTGTCTGCACTTTGCAGGTAACAAACAAATTAGGCTAATTTAAGTAGATGTACTAGTACATACACTTAATAATAGTACATAGCCAAAGCAATTATGAAGGATATGGATGTTCAAGTATCCAGTTACAATTTCACATACTGTTTATGCTTGTGCAAACTTTGAATTAACCTGAGGAAATATACTATACATATCTCACATGAAAGTAATTATTTACACATAATCATGAAGGCAGAATATAACAAGAACTAAGAAAAGAACCAAATAGGTCCATAGTTACATCATAGAACTGAATTGTTTCTTATGCATAGACTATAATATATGAGGTATAATATTGTGTGTTTTTGTAGGAGGGGCTAATGGAAAATATGGTGGGACAAGATATATAATGCAATAATGCATGGTACTAAAATGGTTGACAACAATGACATGTAGTCACATTTCACCTGATCCATTATTTATTTTATCATTAATTAACAGGTTGCTATCTAGCATACTTGGCATTTACCTATTTGTAATAACCTTAGTAGCCCCAATCAATTCCAGTGTTTTTGTCCATACTACTGTATGGACAAAAACACTGCAACATTGCTAAAAAATGCTTTGCCATTAACTAGTATTCAAAGAATAACACATAATCGGTATAACAATCAGAATCTGGCCAATTATGGATTGGTCAGGTAACCATGCCTGAAATGTTATTTACATATACATAAGCATGACTTGCTATATATATAGTGTCCTATAAAAAGTACTGCTACAAATAGGTTGACAATACAAATATGAAAGATCCAGTATGACTTGCATAATACCCACCCCCTACCACCCCCATCCCCTCCCTTGACACTTTAAAGGTTAACAGTGAAATACAGAGCGGGAGAGGGGGGATTAGATGGTTATTACTAAGTTTGTATTTATTGGTAGTCTTCATTCCAAAAAACAGTTTGTACTAAAAGCTCATATTCTGGTCAAAGAAACCAACATAAAATAAAGCTGTAACCAAAGGGTTCCTGGAAAATGGTACCTTCAATATTCCCTCCAAGAACTATTGGTATGATCCCCAATTTTTGTTTTTGGAAACTTGACCACCCACAACATTAAATTCTAAGCCATAGTGGAATGAATCCTATTATATTTGGGTAGGTTTATTTGTTAAATCAATTCAGGTAAGATCAGTATTTCTGATAGTAAATAAGAGTATATATAAGAGTATTAATAGGGCTGCAAAGTTTTACCATTGGTAATTTTCTCTGATTCTCCTATCACAGTAGATATAGTATACCCATGTAAGAGTGGTGGTTCCAAAGGAAATGACTTCCATGTTCCTGCATGTTTAGGGGCATGATGAATGTCTGTAGTGCTATCTCCTCTAACTTCATAGGTACCTTCAGGAAGCAAAGTATTCATCTTTAGGCAAGCTTCGACCCCTAGGTTTGAAAAAAAACTATACTTTATAAAGTCCAAAACTTACCTTGATTTGATATTGATAGCTTACTATTACTACTTTAAGAAATGCACACACCTATCAGCATTCAGTCAATAAATGACAGCTTAAAATACCCCTTTAAATATCCTCATACTTTAAAATGTGGCATGTAACCTTCTTTAATATGTCCAACCTATCCTCTTAGGGTGGTCCTGGATAGGCATTGAAGAATCAGTACCCAAACTTCTCAGCCTTTGGTTGTCCTTGATTTGTGAAATGTAGAGCTTTGGCATACAACCTGTATCACTAGTTTGACCATGCAGCTGTATTGTAGACTGTATTGGTCCCAGCTGTTGAGCTGCCCTGACTTCTCATGGACCATTGGTTTAGGAACCTCAACTGGTCTAGTGTGGACTGGTCAATTGAATGCACCCTAGAATGTATGTGGATGTTGACTATTAAGCCATGGAATTGTGGGTATGAGACCTAAGGCAGGGAGAACATTTTGGTTATCTTACCTTGTGGCCAGCACCCATCAGAAACACCCTCTAACCAACTTCACAACTACTTGACAATTACCATGCGAATGTCATTTAGCTGCTTTTACACAGTAATTACAATTACAGTTACAATTACAATAAGGGCATCATATGCAACACAGCCTGCATTAACCATAATTGAGTTCACAGTCACTAATGGAGATCATTTCTTGATAATTTTGCAATTTTCACTCTCTCAACACATTGTTTTGAGTGTCTTATGTTTCAGTTAGGCATAAATGTTTAATCTTAGTATTATCTGATTGTGTAATGACCATGCAGTGCATTTGGTTGAAAATTTTTCTTAAAAATTGCTTTTGAACTTACATGAATAGCTCACTGTCCAAAGTCCAGCAACAACTCCTTTGAATTTTTTTACTGTACGTGCACAAATGAGATCCACATCTGAAAGAAATAAAAAGATATATATAATGTGAGATATCAACATTTAAAAAAAACATCACAGTATAAATATAATTAACTAGAATGGTAAAACTGTCATGGCTCACATGCCCATGTTAGTCACAGTTACAAATTCAGACCATCAACTGGGATCAATCTCTCAGCCTCATGCTCAGCTGTTGTTCTTTCCATTTTTCACTGCAAGAATCCTGTTATAGTAAAATTTCCAAATTTCCCTATTTTTTTCCTGAATCTCCCTACTTTTGTTCGGAGAAGTTTTCCTATTTTTGGACAGACAGGTTGGTAGCTCTGGAAATTAATTAAATAATTGGTACCTCTAGAATTTTTAATATTTTACACAAAAAATATTTCAAACTAAAAAGAAGAAAAAAAATGTAATTATTTGGCATGAATCCCCATGTAGAGTAGGAACTTGTGTTACCACTCTAGAAACACCAAATGAGCATGGACTTATTATTATTATAATTAAAATGGGCAAAACAATTAATACATGCACTGATATTTATTTGCAATTTTGAATATATACATACTGTAGTCAGGAAAGCCATTCCTGGTCTCCTAACAGATGTATTATAGTTAGAATGGGCACAGAAAAAAAAAAATGTTATTCCATTATTTGGTCCCAAACCTGCATTTTTCATCCAAAAAGGACCCAACCTTGGAACTTATTTCAACACACAGTTCTGCATCCTTGCAAAAGCCTTCCCAGTTGTTATGGAGAACAAATCATGTCAAATATGTACAGCAATGTTAAACTTTTTTTCAAATTTGTACCAAAATCTATATTTTTCACCCCAAAATAGCTAAATTGACATTTATAAGTCATTCACTTATAGTGGATGAAACCGTTTAACTTAATTAACATTATATAAAAGATATACAGAGTAAATTCTGTCTAATTAATAGATTACAGATGCACAATAATGTCAATATGTCTTTTTAAAAAACAGTTTGTTTTATGAACTCCATATATAACAACTTATTTTATTAAGAAATAATTAACTTTTACTTTTAGTTACAGAGTTATGGGTTATTCAAGATTTTGACCTTTGACCCAGTAAGCTCATTAATATTCATGACATGAGCCTAAAAACAATAGTGTTCATCTACTCGGTATGGCGCATCTATACGCTAAGTATGACAAACATCCACCAATCCCTTGTTGAGTTATCATGTATACAAACTATTTTTATCGATACCATGTTAAGCCCCGCCCCCTCAGAAATATGCATGATATCAAATGTAACACCCAGCATCTAGTACAACCTATCATCCAACAACTTCTTGCCAAATTTAAATAACTTGTGACTTTCAATTGCCAAGTTATTGATATTTTAAGATTTTGACTTTTGACCTTGTATCCTCATTAATATTCATGACATGAGCACAAAAAAAAACAATAGGGTCCATCTACTCACTATGGGGCATCCACCCACTAAGTATGATAATAATCCACCTTGCCTTTGTTGAGTTATCATGTATACAATACAAAGCGTCACACACACACAGAGGCATACAACGAGTTGAATGCAGATTCCTTTGCTTTCAGCAAAAAGGAACGAACTCAATAAAACAAGTCAAAATTCGGCTGAAAATAAGTTTGCTGACATCTTTTGATGACACTCAGTCAGATCTGTGTGAAACCATAGGATCACTGAAAAAAGTATGTCCTGATTGCTGTGTGCTGGTCAGCTAGGTATGTAGACTGTTGGCAGGACTGGGTGATGTGTGGGGCATGTCACTTGAAATATGCATAGGTTTGTTGTCCACAAAGGAGCTTGAACATATTCAAGTATATTTCGTTCATTCTTTTTCCACAACATGGACATGAGTAATATCAGAAAAACATAAATAATAACAAATAGTATTGAATGAATCACATGAAGT
>JAODAF010200683.1:0-16460 GCA_027574765.1 Molpadia intermedia | reverse complement strand
GATTTTGAGACATTTTATTCACCAAAGGTCTGACACGGTTGATATTTTGGGACAAGTTGTGAATGGGGTAGAGTAATATTTTGGAACAAAACGGTTATGTAATCCAAGGTCACCAAAGGTCAATTAAGGGTCAAAAACTAGTATTTTGATGCTGATATTGAGACAGTTTATTTATCAAAGGTCATATATGGTTGATATTTTAGGAAAAGTTGTGAATGGGGTAAAAACAAAACGGTCATGTGATCCAAGGTCACCAAAGGTTAATTAATGTTTAAAAACTAGTATTTTGTTGTTGATTTTGATACATTTTATTCACCAAAGGTCCAACACGGTCAATATTTTGGGACAAGTTGTGAATGGGTAGTGAAATGTTTTCGAACAAAGCGGTCTTGTGATCAAAGGTCACCAAAGGTCAATTATTGGTCAAAAACTAGTATTTTGATGCTGATATTGAGACACTTTATTCTTCAAAGGTCCGACATGTTTGATATTTTGGGACAAGTTGTGAATGGGGTAGGGGATAAAACGGGTCATGTGATCCAAGGTCATCAAAAGTCAATTAATGGTCAAAAACTAGTATTTTGTTGTTGATTTTGAGACATTTTATTCACCAAAGGACTGACACAGTTGATATTTTGGGACAAGTTGTGAATGGGGTAGGGGAATATTGTCAAACAAAATGGTCATTTGATTCAAGGTCATCAAAGGTCAATTAGTGGTCAAAAACTAATATTTTGATGCTGTTCCAAGTGTAAAAATGGAAATAATGTTGGAGAATTAACCAAGTCATAAGAAACTATGATATATTTGTACAGCACATATTGGTCACTTTGGTCACTATACTTAGGTCTGAAAATGTCAAAGATAAAATAATAAAATCTAATCTGGCTGTATGATGTGATCTCCATTATGATGAACACAGATATGAGCAATGTCATCCTAAATTATTGTTGCAATCAATTTTGCTAAAAAGTAATGATAGCACTTTATTTTGACATATCTCCTATTAGTTGAACATTCTGGTGTTCTGTGGCTCAAGCTCAATTTGTACCTTTGACATGTTGACACAAGGTGTAATATGTCAGTGTTACAACTTACATGGCGCACTGGTGTAATCAAGTTGAGCTTACTTCCTGGTTGAACTGAGTATGTGTTCCTTTGGGCATCATCTTCAGACCTAGACCTGTGGGAACAATGTCTATAATTCATCAATTCCAAAATCAGGTATGCTTTATGGAAGTTCATCATCACATACACATTGCATTAAATGGCACCACTTACAATGGAGTTCTGATGCATGGCACTGAAGCACTGGACCATCCAACAACGATTTTGAAAGTGGGATGTCTAATTGCTTCATTGCCATCCAACACTACATGACCGTAAACAGGAAACAGGCTACATCATAACACATTGTGATACAGGAAGTCATATTTGTAAAGGGTTAAGGATTTGAGAAATGACTATAAGCAATATGGCAAAAAGCAATATCATAATTAATAATAAGAAAATATGAAACTCCACTAATAAGCGAAACCTGGGTCTAATCTGATAGAAATACTATACGTCATATCTGAGAATAAAGGTAAACAACTTGAAGCTTTAAGCATGCCTATAATGGTACCCTCAAATTGGCTTTCTAACGACCATAGTATGCACTATCTATAGACAGTCAATGAGAAGGTTGCTAGGCCAATTCAAGTTTCTCAAATTGGTCATCTGAACAAACAGAGGGCTAACCTACAGGTGTGAGGAAAAGATTGATATGAGAAAACATCTATCATTGAATCCATTCTCCAGAAAAAAAAGCCCTACAAAGGAAGGAAATGGGATCAGAATCTGAATCAATTCCTGAAGTAACTCCCTGAACTTGAGAGGCAGTTGCTGCTGCACCTCTAGGCACCATGTCTTGGGATGTTACAGGGTGCATGTGTATGGGATATGGTTGGGGATGGTGTTAGATGTGGTAGCCTGGTAGGAGACTGCATTGTGTAAGGGACAGGTAAGGATAGATCAATGAAAATATCTTTCACTATACTTGGTACATTACATTGGCATGGAAGAAGAGTAAAACGAAAATAATCTGGTTGAAAATCAAAATCTGTCATATTTTTTACTTCAAATTTTTTTGATTTGCCTTGTTCTCTTGCACTTCTTGAATTTTGCTCCAAGAACAAACATTATGTAAAGAAAAATAATCAATCAAACAATGTTTAAACTATCTTTTCAGGGTTTGGATGTGGTCTTGTTCTTCCTGCTGCTATTTCAGTAATTGGTTTCAACTTTCAAGTCCATTACGGCATAGCGAATGGTCTACAGTATGCAGGAGTTGGTGTTGGTATTATGTCTATACCGCCATTGTTCCAATTGCTGTTTGATTTGTACAGTTGGAGAGGCACACTATTACTTTATGGAGCTGTTCTCCTTAATGTTTGCGCCTGTGGCTTACTAATGAATCCCAGCCCAGCTGAGAAATTTAGCCACAAAAAGACTTCCACCAGTTACACCGCTGTTCCTACCTCTAAAAGGAAACTTGGGGACACTGTGAAAGTTGTTTCTCCCAGAGAAAGCTCTTCGCTTGACAAAAGTACTAGTATTGAACCAGAGGCTTTTAATACTACGAGTAAAATTCCAGAAGATACTAAAGAAATAGAAAAATATTGTGATTCGAAAAAACTTATGCCAAGCAGTTCACAATACACTGAGGGCAGTATTAATGATGAAAATGAAGTTTTTGAGCCATTGCAAACTGATTCAGAATCTAGTTTTCAGCCAACCAAGATTCTAGGCAGTTCATCAAAGTCAAGACGAAAGGAATCTTCTGTTAGGTTTGATGTTAGTACTAATACTTTGTCACCGGAATTATCGGTTAAAATTATTCCAATTGAAGAAAGTGTTCTCTTAAAAGAAGAGAAATTATCCAAAAAGTGCATTTCTGGTATGAGAACATCTATGAAGGGTGCTGCCCAAATTCTTGGAATCTCTGTTTTTTGGAAACATCCAATCTTTGCATTTTTCGTTGTTGCTGTAATGATGTTTGGCTTTGGATATGCCTCATGTTTGTTGTACTTTATTCCACGTGCCATTCAAGATGTTGGTGTTCCCGAGTTAGAAGCGTCATTCCTACTGACAGTCTTGGGAAGTTGTAGCCTAATAGCGAGACTTACGAATGGCCTGATCGTGGATATGGGCTGGATATCGCCGCTTGTGTTTTTCTGCATCTCATGCCTTGTGTGTGCCGTTAGTAGTTTTTGTACTCCATTTACACATTCCTTTTTCGGCTCTGTCATTTGTGCTGGTTTGTTTGGATTGGCCAGTGGTGTGGCCAATCCAATGCTAGCAATGGTTTCCCGGGAACTGGTCGGGCAGAAGGTGATGGTGAGTGCTTTAGGTATTGTGATGCTTTTCAATGGAATCGGATCTGTGGCCGGAATATTTACAATGGGTGAGTACAATTGTTTGTTTCTTCAAGAAGACTCAGAAACTCATGTCCTCTGTACAAATGTAAAACATATGTGTGTTTGCTTTAGAGAATGACAGAGAGAATGTGCAATAATTTTTTTCTTCAGAGGACTCAAACTCAGGTCCTTGGAAGAATTAGCATTGAACCAACTCCAAACGTCTCTCTATCTCTGCCATCTCGACCCCATCAGGAAGAGTCTGAAATACATTAATAATGTGTATGTTGATATGGTGAGGTATGTTGTTCAAGTTAGATCTTGCATTCATACTGAGGACTTGTTAACACACCGTCCTAGTGAGGACCTGCAAAACAAAAGAGGACCTTTCTGAAAACCTGTTCTGAAACCTTGGTCCTCGGAATGTATACAATACAGATATATCCCCTTCTAGCACAAAATCTAAGCAGTCAAGGTATGTACATTTGGGTGAAAAAAATACCGACAATTCTTCAGCTTCCATTTGTGGGGTAGCACATGCTGTGCAAAAACTTATCACCAGACACGAGGAGTCCGGAACAAAAGTCAACTTTATTCTTATTCAAATTGTTGTTTATTAATTGTTTTAATCTAAATCACCAAGTATAATAATAAATATTTCTCATTTTATAGGATATGTCTTTGATCACTATGGCAACTACAACCTGTCATTCTACATTGCTGGATGTGATCTAGTTCTCATCACTTTCCTTGTGGTTCTTGGGAGAGCCTTTGCGAAAAGACAATCCAATAACAGAATTAACACATCTAGTCGACCTAGTCTTCCGTCTGTTACAGAAGAATGTACACCTGCCCCTGCAAGTAAATCTCCACCAGTCAGAAGTGATGAAGATGTTTCGTCACGGCAACCATCAAGCCAGGTTGACCAACATGAGACTCCTATTTCAAACTTTAAGTACACAGACAGTTCTGTATAGCTGGAATAAAGTTGTTAAACTTGTTACTTTGAATCAGTGTATAGTGTACATTATATTTATAGTTACAGTCTGTCTTCAGAATAATTATACCCTAGCTTCAAGCTTTCAAAGTGTTTTTTAAGGCTTTTTTGTATGCTGTAAAACAGCCAAATCATTCCAATAAACACCTGTTAGAATATTTTAACAAGTAATATTAACAGGTAATTCGTGACATGTATTGACTGGTTTTAACAGGTATTGGCAGTTTGAAACAAGCATTGTAAAGATTAAGCATTGTATGGGACCTATGTAGTCTGCGGTTCGCACTAACTCAACCACGCAGGTATAGATAATTGCCATTCTTGGTATATAGAAGCATTATGGTAAGATGTGCCCTATTGTTTTTGGTGCTAATATCATGCAAAACGTCAAACATCAAAATCTTTAAATTGCTGTAACTTTGCAACGGTAAGTCGGCTTGTATATGCCTATTGTTTGATAGTGGGTACATGTAGTAATGTGTGCTAATTAATTAGGTCATGGGGTCAAAGGTCAAAATCTTAAAAATTCCTGTAACTTTGCAATGGTAAGTGGGATTGTATTCAAACTTGATGGTTGATAGTGGGTACATAAATTGATGCGTTAACGAGGTCAAATGTCAAAATTGCTGTAACTTTGCAGCAGCAACAGTAAGTTGGATTTGATTTGTTGGTTGATAGTGGGTACACATGGGCCCATAGATATTGGGCCCAAATTTTTATTTTTGAGTAATGACATATAACACATTTAAATTGTAATATTCCTCTAAGCAAGAAACCATAGTGCCCTTGTTGTTAACATCTTATACATTTCCTTAATTCAAATTGGAATCTGGCATGGTGGATTTAATTCAGTTGGGATGTTTATTGGAGAGTATTATTATAATGTACCATTGGAAAGTTACAGGGTTTGCTTGTATTTTTAGTAGCGAGACAAATTTGTTTTTTGGCAAATGGTGGCAACAATACTTGAACATCTTTGGATATATCTGAAAGATGGAACAAGATTTTAATTTGCAATTTGGAGTCCTGAGTAATTGTTAGTTCCTCTATTCATGATCATGAAAAAGGATGTTGGGTTTGCTGGTTTTTTAATACAAATTTAATTTAATGTATATGAAATTAATAAATGCATCAAGTTGATTGTTTTGAAGTTTGTAGCTCCAATAGTACCAAAGTATTTTTGCCAAATAATTTTTTTTCATCATTGCTTTTTTTACCAAAAAGAACATGTCTTGAAATTTAAATATGAAAAAACATGTTCCTTTTCTACCCATTATTTGCACTGGTTTCATTTATTTACAAAAACAACTTTTGCCAAGTACTGAATCGAAAGGAAAGTCATGTATCATATTGTTTCCTCCTCCTTCAAAACAATGAAAGGAAACCTTCATATGAGGTAGGAGAATAAGATTGTGTCTGGCTTTCTGCCAGTATTAGACATGTTTAGGCTATCTCTGCAGTTAGCTGCTCCCAAAATATATCACATTACATGCCAAGTGAACATATTTTGCTTTATCAGCAATACAACGAGGTGTAACAGGGGATTTGTGTAAAACCATATGGCAATAGAATAAAAAACAAACAATTCTGTTTCAAAGTTTCTTTATTATTTATCTCTCAAAGTTTCTCGTCATATTCTCAGAAAAATCTTCAATAATTGTGTAACTGGTAAAGAAATAAGGTAACGTGTCATTTTCCTTACAAAGTTGAAAAGATATAATGCAAGTAGCAAAAGTCATCTTCTATCAATGTTGCTTTTAATATATGTCCCTTCCACCATGCATGCCTTGGTAACAGCACCTTTCCCACACACCAGGGTCTCTTCAGAGTTACTTTTATAGTTCAAATACAGTCGTTTGGGGATAAACATCCTTAGCAGCCTACTGTCCACCCCATCATAATGTATATTGCAAACTTTAACCTGCTGACCTTTGCTATTGCAGATGTTTCACTTTGTTGGATTGATTGGGATTCCTGCAAAGGAAATAATGCGACCATTGCCGTGGCAGCTACGGTCCAAGGTATACACCATTAACAGGTTATGTTAATCTTGAAATCTGGTCCAAGCCGTAGAAATATAGCAATCAAGCTCCGTGCTCACCCCTCTGATATCCCCCTTTATTATTAATATCACTTTTCTATAAAATTATAAATGGTTTGTAATCATAATCTGAAATTAATACTGTTTTTGTAGAATGCCTTTCCCTATAGCAGCAGACAATTGTAACAAAATTACCTTTAGAGAATACAAGAAGATTTTATACTATGAAAAGAAGAATACAAACTTAGTAATACTTTAGTGATTGATGAGATCTTAAAATGTATCATGCCATTGTGTTTCAGGATTATTGTGATCCCTTTCGCACCATGACAAATGATACCTTATCAGCAGTGATTGCCAATCCAAAGGCCACCCCCCCCTCCCCCAGGGTTTCATAGCATGTTTTCAAGGGGTAAACACCAACCAAGGAATTTCTTAAAAATATTTAATTCTTATTTTGATGGGTACATTGGGAAATGTTGTTCGAAGCATATTGCAAGTTCACTAGAATAGAAAGGAAACCACTGCTTCTGTTTAATCTAACTTTTAAACTTAATAATTTCTCCAATCTTTTTACGTCTAATATGTTCCGGCTGTGTTCCACCGGTAAAGATACTTGACTGTTCCAAAACCCTTGCTTCTATGGTTTCAGAAAGTTAACTTATTCTTCACAAACTCCATGAGATCATATAACAGATCACCTAGATTCTACTTTCTGAGTTGGTGTAAATTTAATTTATTTAATTATTATTGGGAAGCAAGTTTTGCTGTGCTTAAATATTTCTTTCCTTATTCGTTGATAATCAAGTGTTTTATGAAATCAAAGTTTGTCTCTCTAAAGCTTCGTTTGACCTAGAAGATGATGTACATTGAAAGTACCATCATACTGAATTTACAGATTAGCTGTCTTGAGTGGATATTGCACACACTTCAATGGGAATTTTTTTTTCTGTGATAAAAAAAAAAAAACATGCCTCACTTAGGTATCTAGCTTTGTCCAGGCTTTGTTGGCACACATACATGTGTGTCTTTCAATAGTTTTGGACAGCAATTTCACATGATTGATCCTATGTGCAGATGAACATACACAATTAGCCCACCTGCCCCACCCAAAGAAAGCCCATAGCGACGTTAAATTGCATGGTTTTGCGCCCATATGTGCAGCAATTAAAAAAGTGCATAACACCAACTAGTTTCACACACAAAATCCTAAATTTGAATTATGATACCAATAAAATGGCCACCATAAAATATGGCCCTCCTAATAAGGGCCCTTGGTCCCTGACAGCCTTTAATATATATGCTACTATTTATTACCTATTAATGAATATGTATTTACATATTTACAATATATTTTTGCAGAGTTTGACAACATGCCAACAAAATAAAATAACTTTGAGACTCAGCATGTGATCTTCTATACAAATAAAGTTCTTTTTTGGTTCCTTGTTTCTCTGCTATAAGGTTCAGTACTATCTTTCTATGGTTTATTCCTACGTAGAACATTCCGTTATTTCACGAGCTCTATTTCCGTGCCTAAAATCTCTCGTATATGATCGTCCAATTCAAAAAGTTCCACACTCTTGCCTATGACTCTTCCTAAAAAACTTTGCACTTCACTTGAACTACCAATAGCACCCTCTATTTCTTGTTTTAATACGCTATAGAGTTTGACATCTCGATGATTGTAAAGGAACGCTGATCTGGACATGTTTAACCTCTGTAGAACATCGGGCACTAGCAGCCAATTTGCAAATCTGTTTGAAGGAAAACATGAAATGTATTTAAGAATGGAACTAACAAATAGAATATTAAGTAATATAATCTTGTCGTAACGTGGAAACTGCTTTCAAGATGAAATTAAGACATTACACACATTGATTCTACTCTTATGCATTGGGTCACATTACCGAGTGAGGGGGAAGGGGTGAAAAAGTTGAGCAAGTATAGTGGTGATAGTTTACAAATGAATTGAATGCACTATGATGGGAGGAATTTGGGAATATTGCATTTTCTATTTTTTTGAGGTGAGGGGGACACCAACCCATATGTTTTGGGGGATTTTTATTATACTTATTATTGTACTTCAGATAGCTGAAAATGGTTTGGGGAAACATGGGTTCACTGTAAAGGAAAATTTGGTGGCAATCCTAATGCTATACCTTCAATGGACATGTATCAATTCTACTATGTGACAAGTTAACATAACTTAAATGCTTTAGTAAATATTTTCTGAGCATACATATATTATGAAAATATATTTTCAGAAAATTTTCCTCTTGATGAGCGTTTCATTTTCCTGTCTTTTCTAAGCTTCTATCCGAGAGATCTGCTTTAGGAGGAATATTCCACTTTTCAGCCTAACACATAAGGTATATGAGGAATATTTAGGCTAGGCTTTCCAATGGAAGATATTTTTTGTTGTCGTTGTGATCGCTTACCATCAGCAGTGCAATACATACTCTTGAGTGATCACAATGTTTAGGGTAATGACATTATCAACAGCCAATGGATGGCAATATTTTAGCCGGCTTCGCGGCCCTCCCAATGATGTAATTCGGGGCCGCGGCCCATAGTTTGCGGACCGTCGTATTAGAGTGTTGGTTAAACTATGTATCACTAATAATATTATATCCACATGCCACCTTTTTCTAATGTAGGAGGAAATGGTCCATGGCTAGCGTTATCTACTCAAAGCAGGCATGGTTGATGACACCCTGCTGCCACCCTTCTACAGATGATGGTTTATCCTTTGCGGCTAGCATTCACAAGCATCCCTATATCTTTACTCACTTTTGGGGTTCCTTGAGATATGCTGGGATAGAGGGCAGCAGAGGCTTATCACTGAATTCGATCATGAACACATCTTCCTCGGCTGTAGGCTCTGGAGCACCTGCCATGAAGTCAGAGCCAGACTTGATCAGGTCCTCTGTGAAATCGGAAATATACGCTTGTTAAGTTTTCAAGCTTATCGAACCAAAGACCCCTATATAACTTATTTCCTGTGAGAAATAAGACCCCGTTTTAAATTTGTTACAGTGTTTACTCCGACATACATATTTACTGCAAAAATAGCAAAGAAACATGAAAGTGAAAAATTCGACTAATTTCAGTATTTGTTAGCAACAATAATTTCAGTATCTGTTAGCAACAATATATTATGGCTAGAAAATAATATATTCTTCCGAAGGTTATCTAACTCCTCTGCTGGGACTAGCAGACGACCATTGATAACTAGGGCTAGCAGACGATTATTGATATCCAAATTATGAAATTGCCATTCTGAAGAGAAATTCTACTCCCTAGATATAAAAATTTGTCCTAAATTCTAGCAATTATAACATACCTGGTGATTGGACTAAGCTATGAAAGCGAATGTTGAAGTTGACCTTGCGAAGGTTATCTAACTCCTCTACTGGGGCTAGCAGACGACCGTTGATATCCTTCAAGTAACCTGTTGCAAAAAATAAGGAAATCACAAGATTTAAATTAACTATATGAAAGCCATAGCAATATGGGCAAACATTCCCGGAAGGGGGCTGCAATAATTTTGTTTAACGTGAGTTTATTTAAATACTTATTACAAGCCTTTTCAGAAAATCAGGGGTGTGGAGGAAATAGTAGCCACTTTTGTGTTTATGTGTGAAGCGATAAGGCTGCAATTTCAAATTCTTCACTATGCCACAAACCACAATTTGAACAAATTGTTAAAATATTAACAGCTGTGCTTAAATATATAAAGAATAAATCCTCCCTGTACTGAGGGGGGTCTTAAAATTTCTTGATTCTGTGTCTTATAATTTATGCTTTCATTCAGAGGTCACCACAGTCATCCTGATGTTCCTCTGGACATTGGGGTTGTTGTATTTTAGAAATAAACCAGGCAAAAAAAAGTCCAGTTTGGTAAATAACATAATTCATAAGCTTTCTCCAGGGTACTTTAGGAAGTTCATCACTGCAAAAACATCGGACGGCACATGTGCCTATCCCCTC
The DNA here is from genome assembly GCA_027574765.1 of Molpadia intermedia. Taxonomy (NCBI): domain Eukaryota; kingdom Metazoa; phylum Echinodermata; class Holothuroidea; order Molpadida; family Molpadiidae; genus Molpadia; species Molpadia intermedia. The sequence continues at coordinate 6,031 of JAODAF010200683.1, read as the reverse complement.
CCCTTCTGAAATCACCTTCCAGCCAAACAGCCATCACAGGCACTCCCTGTTCAAGTCCATTATTACATATATTCTGCCTTTGGTTTCCCTGTCATGTTCCTCAATGAAAAACACACAAATGCCCACATGCATACACACATACATGTGCCAACTTGGTTGCACAGATTCTGGTGCTGACTTTGGAATTGAAACCAAAAAGACAGTAATTTTCCAAAATTTGCTTTTAAATTGGCTTAACAATTTTCTATCATTTTTTTTTCTAGATGCTTTCATTCAGAGGACACCACAGTCTTCCTGACATTCCTCTGGACACTGGGGTTGTTGTAATTTAGAAATGAACCAGGCAAAAAACATACTGCTTTCTCCAGTTTATTTGAAAAAACCATATACACATGCATGTGCCAACTTGATTGCACAGACTTTGGAATTGGAACCCAATTTTTTTTTTTTCCAGAATCTGCTTAACAATTTTCTATATATATCTATGTTATTTTACTGAATCATTGGAAACGGATCTGTTACGCAGACTCCATACAACCAATCATGTTCAAAGCTGGTGACCAGATCATCACCAGGCAAACATACCATGTATGAGAGCTTTTGTCGCATGTGAGCGTGCTAGTTTTCTAGTCGTTCTTCCAGAATAGGTTGCTATAAGAGGATCCCCTCCATAAGCCAGCAAGAGTCGGCCTAATTCAACTTTTGTATTATCGATTGCATCATGGACAGGCCTGAGAAAGAGAGAGAGATAACATAGTAATATAGAGAAACATTTTTCAGGTAGAAAAGGTAGCCTCTGGTATCCAATCTGATTATGTGTTCTACCAAGATGACATGTATTCATGTTTTGCAGTACAACAGGCAATGTGGCACAAGCAGGGGCATAGGGGCGAAGGAGACGGTCTGCCCTAGGTACCACGCTGGAGGGGGGTGCCATCATGCTAAAATATAACTTTCCTCGAAATTCAGAATAAATTGTGCTTTTGTGTTTTGGTCACCTCCATACAGCTGTTCTCGAAGACATGAGATCTCAAAATAAAGGATGTTTACATGAAACTTGCCTGGGAAGTGTCATTTCTGGCGATCTAGGAGGTATTTTTAGCCAAATATTTTGCTGCACGCCTGCTCCAAACAATGGTGGCACTCCGCTTAGATAGCATCACGCAAAACGACACACTTCCCGGTCACCCAATTTGTGAAAGGGGTGCCAACAGAACGATCTGCCCCGGGTGCCAGATGCTCTAGAAATGCCACTGGGCACCAGCAGGGGCAACAGCCTCCCTGGTAGGGAGCTCTAGCATTATCACTTGGCTGCCAAAAAAGCTTTCAATCATAATAAAAATTTTAAGTACTTAGTTTATTGAAGTGTACATGGTGAGTTTGTACAGATTTAATGAAATAAACTCCTTTTAGTGACTAAGGGGTTTCTTAATGGGATGAAACATAAAGTTCATTCACACAGCGGTCCTACCTGGTACCATCCGCTGCACTCCCGTTGACATCGGCTCCTTTATTTATCATATGCTTGGCGACCCGTAGTCTACCATTTGCGCAGCATTCGTGTAGCGGAGTGTAGCCTGCATTATCCTTGGCATTGATGTCTTGGGTGCAGTAATTGATACAGTATAAAGCCGAATCCTAGAATGATAGAGAGACGTAAAATTAATATATTTATCTGTTAAGACCCTGGTTCCAAATATGGCGGGAATTACAACAGAGGGGTAATTTGGCCTAGTTGTTGGGGTAATTTGGCCTATTTGTGGGGGAAATTTGGCACTTTTGGCAAAACTCATGAAGTTATATATTCTTTTCCACTGTGTTAAGAAATTATTATATTTTTATTATTTTATTTATTATATATAGACTTGGATGAATCAAGATTTTTGGCAAGAAAAAAATAATTTGTAAAGAGAAATGGCAAGAATAGGTTGAAAATGCCAAATTATATTGTTTCAGTCACATCAGGTTCCTGGGTCACAAATTTGAACTGGATTAAAGCTGCATAACAAGTTAACAAACAATTTAAGATATTTGAAGTAATTTGTCATTAAAGCAAATGCCAACTGAATACTTTGGAAATGTAACTCAAATAAAATTATAAGTTCTATAAAGCTTCAGTTGATTCATGGGGGAGATGTTATGGATTTTTGCAATTTTGACTATTACCATTAATTTAAACCAAACAGAATTTGTCATTAAAGTGACATTTTGATGACAAATCACATTTTAAACTGTATCAGGGTACTGGCCTGGTATATCATTTCAAATATTCAGGTCAGATATCCAGATACAGGGTACTAGCCTGGTATATCATGTTGAATATCCACACTCAATTAAGTTGCCCAGATAAAGACTTTAATGACAAAATGTCATGCAGTATTATTTGTGTAAGTTATAACCCATACTGATTGCACAAAACAAACTATAAGTGATCTGCCATCAAAGAAGCTAACCTCCCTGTCAGGGAAACTATCCCCTTGTCAGCAAATCCTAGTGCCACCCCTGTCAATCACTTTTAATGAATCACTTATGAACAATATAAAGTACTTTTAATCTGCAGGAAGGTAATTGAGGACATTTTCAGGGATGCCAAGCAATCACAAAAATAAAACAGAATATCCTCCATTGCAAAGCTAGGCTAAACTTCTTCCATATATTTTGTGTGTTAGTTTGGAATGTTCTTCCTGAAACACTTGGCATACATGCATTTATCACAACACACAAGAGCTTACATCATGGCCAAGTCTGGCTGCTTTGTGAAGAAGAGTCTCCCCGAGTTTCTTGTTAACAGCAAGACGCTTCAGTTCTGGATTGGGTAAAAATATGAAATAATATGTCAAAACTGAATTTAATGATTATGATTCACATGATGAACTATCAAGAATATGTTGCAAGATGTTTCAGTTGTTTCATTCTTCATAAAGGACAGTATATAAGCAGGCTACAATCAACTGGTTGAAACAATATGGTCCAAATTGACCAAGTTGACCCCTATATTGCATAGAACCCCCTCCCAAATTCATGAACATCCCCCTACCACCTTCATTAGCCATATAAGCCAGTACTCACTCAATGATCATTGTCAGAAACATTGGTGAATATTCTTTCATTTTCAATGAAAAACCATCCCAGATGACCTTTGACCTCAAATTCTTGAACATCATTTTATATGGCCAGGAATCTAGCTAGAAAAGTCTAATAAGTGGCAATTTTATTGTGTTAGTTAACATACAGTTTGTCATATCCACCAATCCGTGGTGCAGGTTGGTAGTTGGTCTATGGAACATTCCACCTTACCTTTAGGGGGTGGGGGAACAGCTGGTCCATCATGTTGGTCAGGTAGAATTCTGGCTTGAAGGAGCTGTAAGAATCGAAGCAAACTAAAGTTAGCCGAATAATCTAAACACAGGTTATGAACGTATCAATACAGGATATCATCTTATTGTTACCATTATCGGTTACCTGAATGATAGGTGCATGTAGAATATTTCTAACAATAAGGAAGTTTACGAAAACTTCAAGCAATATACTTAGAATATACTCATAATTTGTAAGGTTTACACAGTCGTCTCCTAGTACCTAATGCACAAATTCTGTTATGCAATCTTGGAATTGTATCTTGAAAAGATCTTGTGAGAATTGCACAGAATCTTGTGAGAATGGCATGATACCTTGTGATAATTACAGAATATCTTGTGACATTTGTATGGGACCATGTGAAAATGGCTTGAGACCTCACAAAAATTACAGTAGATCTTGCGAGAAATGTATGGGACCTTGTGAGATTGGCAATTCCTATCATCGTAAGGTATTATGTCTTCTGTTCTAACGAGAACAAGAAATTCTTGCATGCCCAATTTCTCATATGATTCTTGTAATTCCGACGAGAAATGTTCATCGCAAACTAACTATTCACTTACCATTCTCCTAATATTAGATACACGCTGCCTTCTTTTCAACATCCCGTTCAGCTGCCTTGAAAATAATCCAGATGTACTCGACTGGTTTCTATCGAATACTGTTTTAATGTAACCATTCGTCTTCCTCCCCGTGAATAAAGACCGCCACACATTCCTCTTTGGTGGTTTATTTTCCTCACTAACTATCTGCCAGTTGTCATTTTCGTGGTATTTTCCTGTTAAATCTTTCCGCTGGATTCGGACTTTGAGTTCCACTCGCTCACCGAACAGTCTTCTAAATGCTTCCTCGTTACTCTCTGGACTGTCCTCCGACATTCTGATGGCATCATCAGTGGATTCCGTCGGAGAAGTTGCAACCGCTCTACGTCTCCTTTTTCTTGTCACGTCTCTTATGATTTCACCGTTTTCGAACCTTTCACTGACATCATCCAGTTTAATATTGTCGTCCTGTTCCCGCTCAGCTTCGGGATTCAGATCATGGCTTCTCATCACGGCAGATCTTCTCCTCCTGCGTTCCATTACCTTCTGCTGCTCCTTCTCTATTTCTTGTTCGTAGCGGGTGTCACGATGGTAAGATGACACCATGGCCGCCTGTCGTCCTAAAAACAAGAGAAAACAAGGTCTACATAAATGAAATTGTGGCACAAGTCTTTATGTTGCATATTGTGGATGTAATTCAAAATAAATAAATCAAAGATACATACATCTACACCTCATTGTTGTGAAGAGCTTCAATACACATTGTTAGAAAGCTGTATGAAGATCGTGACTGTGAAATTCGGCCTACCAATCCAAATCACCCAATTTGTCCAGAGATTTTTTGTGATGCATTTACATAATTCAATATTTAATGATCAATAACATTTAATATGATTTTCATTATAGTTTACTTTATTTTGGTTCACTACCTTCTCTGCACTTTTTTTGGTAAAATCTGCCAAAAAGGCCCAAAATTTACTTCAATTCTTCCAATTTCAGCAGATGGAAGAGAGCAGAGGTCACACATGTCTCTCTAGGTGCACGCAGAGTATGGGCCGACTGGGAAATTACTATGACATAATCAACAGCCTATGGATGCTGTGTTGGGCCATATTATATTGATACTTCTGTCAAAACAGCTTGTACAGGAAGGGTTCAATTATGACCGAGGTTCGGGTAAGGTACAATGACTATACAGGGGGTGAGGGAGGGTATGAATTATCTGCCAGCTACCTGAATGTACCACAAAATGAATGTTGAACTTTCTGACATATTACTGCTGTCATGATTTGCAGAGAGATCCATTTCTGACTAATATACATGCATTATGATTTTATTTTAGAATTACAGTATCTTGTCAAATGTCACATATATATATATATGCCTACTATTGGATTGGTAATAATATTTTTGTTATTTGTATAGGCATGTTTCTTTTTGTATTGCAGGAGAAACATTCATATGAACATTTAATTTAACAAGACAATACATATCTGTCAAGATAGTCATGGAGGGCGACAGGGGGCAGTGCAGAAATCTCCACCGCCCTCGGTGGCTAATTTCTCTTCAATGAAAGTTATTTATAGCTTCTGGTACCGATTTCCAATCTGGGAAATAATACTGTTGGTTAGGTAGCCAAAGCGAACACTAAGATTGCCACAGTCTACAATCTCTCAAGGAACATTAGCCCTGAAAGGTGGCAATAATGGGTCCTTGTGGCAAACTTTCTCTTCATTGAAAGTTTTTTATAGATCTGGGTAATATAATTTTAATAATATTATTGGTTGGGTAACCTGGGTAGTGGAATAAAATATTATGTTTTGGTATTTATAAATGACTGATGATTGCTATGTTTCTTATGGTATTGAAACATTCAAATGAACATTGATTCTTCTCTACCCATCCCTAGACAGCAACAATAGAGCCATGTATTGGGTAATAATTCTGGGTAATCTTGTTGATGGTGGGTACCTGGTTAAGTACACCAGTACTTTGAATTCTACCCATCCCTGGAAGGTGGCATGGTACAGTAGATAACAGCATAGGGTCCCACAGGGCCCCACAGCTGCTTGATATAACGGAGAAATAATTAGGACCAAAACTGACCATTTGGCATATTCTAGCACATATTT
>JAODAF010199574.1:0-13051 GCA_027574765.1 Molpadia intermedia | reverse complement strand
ATTTCGTAGCTGCATTTCAACATTTTCTTGTTTTGTAAAGATCACACGCAGCTAGGGGTAATACTGTACCCTTTTTGGATTACATGTAGGCCCCAAGAAATGCAGTTTGATGTGGTAATATTCGACCTTGGGAATTCTTGGGAATTTTTGGTGCATGACCTTGGGAAATTTGAAAAAACCCACAGGCAACACTGGTGAATAGTCTGTTTTCTTCATGTTGCAGAGTAAACTATCGGACATTCTGGGTTGCAGATTTTTAACGCCAAACTTACTTTGTAGAATTTCAACAAAATATTTCTTTGTATTAATACATGATGATTTGCAATAAATAAACAAAACTTGGATCATCTACTCATTAAACAGTTCAAACTATTTTGTTACATTATTGCAGCATTTTCTACAATACTATACTATGACTTTTTAGATAAAATTGAAATGACAAATTATTTGTTTTTCTAGAAATGTGGCTCTCATGATAGATTATAAAACAGTAGATTATTTCAGCATTATAAATAGTGTTTGTGGTTGATATATTCTTCAAATGTTACCATTCCTTAAAATATATAAATTCCCATCTTTAAAATGTCTGAAAACTGAAAAACAATTAATACCTTTTTTGATTATTGTATAGAAGAATTAACCAAAAATAATGCAACCTTTTCAAAACAAAGGATTTCCCATCCTGGATTGTACATTATTTTCTTGCAAACCAAAAGTATGTTCTAATGAATTCTGAGATTTCTCTTTCATTATTCATAGTAGTTTTACTATTAATATACAATTTGTCTGGTTGGGCTCAAATTTCATTATTTTCAGTCTGGTTATTAAATGCAAATTATGGCATTTTAGGAGATATTTTCTAATGACAGATCCAGACATTTGACTTGGGAAAACTAATTGGGAATTTAGTTCTGTTTGAAATGCTAGAGCCCCTACAGATGCCCATTTTGCGATTTCCCTTTCAATATTTGTGGTACTTTTTACTTTTCATATACATTTTTTAGTCGGGCTCAACGATAGCAATATTTGCAGTCTGGTTGAATGCACATTAGGTCATGAACTTTCCTTCCTAATGACAGACCCAGAAATTTGACTGGATAGGAGTATATCCACTTTGGGACTGCCAGTGTCCACTACTGATGGCCCCCAAAACCTTTAATCTAGCACCACTAACACCTGATTGCATGGCCGTAGGGGACCATTGTGTTCAAGGGGGACGGTGACATCTTGCCCGACTTCAGATAACTACCTTTTATGGGACCGAATTATTGCCCAAACGGGGGGTGGGTGGTAGTTGGTCCGTCCAGAAGTGGAAACATTCCGTTTTGCCCAAGAATAACAACTTTACTCTTCTTTTCTTGGAACCAAATTATTGCCTAGATTGGGGGTGGGGATTGTCGCTCCGTCCAATGGTGGAAAAGTTCCGTTTTGCTCAAGATTATCCTCTTCTTTCTTGGGCCAGAATTATTGCCCAGACTGGGGGGGTGCATTCCATTTTGCCCGATTATGGCAGGTTTTTTTACCAAAAGTTGGTGCGGCCGCCCCACCCAGCCCACTTCCCGCATCATACGGCCATGCTTGATTGTATGGAAATATAAAAATCATTGTGTATTTTCATAATATTGTTTCAATAGATATGTAAGTACATTATTTGTATTTGAATAAAGGGTTGAATTGAAACATTTTTCTCAAAGAATCACTGAAATTTTATGGTTATTAAACAAATGCAGTGCATTCCATTGCAAGAATGAATTCTATGAAGGAATGTACAATTTATCACTCACTGATTGGTCAAATGTAAGTATTCAAAGTGTTTGAATGTAACTATAAGTACTCATAATCTATACTATACTTATACTCATTGCATTTTAAGGTGAGTACAGTTTGATGTATATACAAGTAAAATATTTAATATGATGTTTATATTAAAAAAATAACATTTCTATGAAGCTGGAAATTAACTCATATACAATATAACAGAATTAATTTTATGTAAATAAATTGTAATTGTATAACAATAGTATCTAAAATAACAAAGTTTTCCATTATTTCTTGTCACTATAAGTTGCTTTTTGACTTCTCAAAAATGAAAAAATATTAATGAAATCTGTGTAGAATTAAAGGTAGCTTGAAGAATTAAAATAATAAAGCTTCACTCAGATTAGAGTACCCTCACTAGAGCTAGGAGTACCCCCACTTGGGTTAGAGTACCTTCACTCAGAATAGAGTACTCTAGCTCCCTTGAGTTATGAGTACACATGGGTTAGAGGCAAGTAACCTCACTCACATTATTCTTGTAGATTTTTGAAAACAATGCACACCTGATGCAATGGGCAATGCTATGGGTGTGGCTTTATTTTAAATTATATAATATTATTAATTAAATGATACAAGTTTTTAATGCCTTAGACTAGCATCACACACTTTCGACATTCTAGAAATTGTTTTTTGCGGTGCTTGCATTAAATGAGATGCTTCAAAAACATACATGCATAGAAACCAAGAAGTTCTCAAATATAATAATAAAATTATGTTATATTCATGATCAACCCATAGCCATAGGAAAAACAGGAGACATCATATTTTATTACAAAACAACATATAAAAACATGAAAAAGTACAATAACCATTGCATAAGTTGAATCTTTAAGTAGTTCTAGATGATAACGCAAGTGTTGTTGAAACTCTATTTTTAATGATTGGCACTGATGTCCAATTGTGAATGCTTCAAGCCACTCACTAAGTTTAATATACATGACAACCAGTACTTTCTAAAAAATATGATTTTTGCCCAGGTTTTCACTAAAAATTACCACAGCCTGGTATCTATACAAACACTAATTCATCCTTGAAGCTAGTGTTCATACCTTTCTACACACCGAACAATATATTTATTATATTATGCATTATTGTCTTTGTAGAAGTGTAGTGAGTGATGACTACTTCAAAAAGTGTAACCTCCCAGTCTCTATTGATCAATTAGGAGGCAAATGGTGTAATGACTGTAAGTGCTATCCAGAGTGTTTGTAATATGCAGCAATACCAGACATAATCATAATATGCTATTGAAAGTACCTGTTAAATCCTAGTATCTACTGTTTAGCATTATACACCCATAGCATACAAAAATGGTGTGAAAGACGGAATACCCTTGGCGAATTGCATTTCCAAAGTCACAATAGTTCCCAAGCAGATGTCCCTAGACAAAATGAGAAAAGAAATGATAGATTCATGAAGTTACTCATTCAGTGTTGGTGTAGTCATACCCATTGTTCATAAAATTCCTTCCATGCACAAGTGGAATAAAGGAGCCAATTAAGAGGATTTGACTTGTGTTAGTAATTATGTCAAAACTAACCACTCAATATGAGGAGTTCACTAACCATGCATACATGAATGTATAGGGATCCTGTCAAAATCTAAACTCCCAGAACTGGAGGTTCACTAACCCTGCATACATAATGAGGTGTCTCCATGGAGATAATGATTTCATGCATGCTTAAGGATCCTGTCAAAATCTAAACTCCCAGAACTGGAGGTTCACTAACCCTGCATACATAATGAGGTGTCTCCATGAAGTTAATGATTTCATGCATGCTTAAGGATCCTGTCAAATCCTAACCTCCCAGAACTGGAGGTTCACTAACCCTGCATACATAATGAGGTGTCTCCATGGAGATAATGATTTCATGCATGTTTAGGGATTCTGTCAAAACCTAACCTCCCAGAACTGGAGGTTCACTAACCCTGCATACATAATGAGGTGTCTCCATGGAGATAATGATTCCATGCATGTTTTAGGGATCCTGTCAAAACCTAACCTCCCAGAACTTTAGGTTCACTAACCCTGCATACATAATGAGGTGTCTCCATGGAGATAATGATTCCATGCATGTTTAGGGATCCTGTCAAAACCTAACCTCCCAAAACTAGAGGTTCACTAACCCTGCATGAATAATAAGGTGTCTCCATGGACATTCACTGCAGGCGGAGGCCTGCAGTGAATTCATGGTGATCATGCATATTCATGAAGGGTTATGTCAATTATAACCAATCAGGACTATTTCAATATTAATTTACATAACTTCACCATGTGCTACATATGTGATAGAGGTGTGTCTCACTCATGATCTCAATAGCCAATCAGCAGTCGGCACGCAATGCGACGACTGAGTTTGCAACCACACGGTGAGAGTCTGGGATAAACCAAGGGCCGGCACCCAAGAAAGTTTGTTAATAATTGGCTAAATTGTCAATATGATTGTTTGGTACTTTGAAAGTATAATATTTATATTATATTTTGATAAGAAATAGTTTTACCTTAGCTAGTAGCGACTGTATTTTTCAATATCAATTTGAAGAAGAAAAAATTATTTCAAAATTATTCAAATCCAAATATTTTTTTGTGATTCTTATGTGAACGCTTCTTCTGTATCTTGGCCTCTGAGACATGCAACCATGACGATAACTCAGAAGACCTCAAAAAATATTTAACGATAATACATTGAGAGGTACACATTGAGAACTATACTGGCAATGGACCTATAATGCATAGTGAGATGAGAATTGAGCATCATTTGCAATTGGGTTACATTATTGGGATCAGGACTGGATTTATGGATGGGCCAATGTGGCACAGTACCAGGGGCTCCCACACAAAGGGGGCCTTCACAAATTACTATAATTTTTGGTGGTATGGCAATTGTCACGGTGCTATTCTGCAAAGTGCTAAATCTATCAGAGCAAGCCCATCAATGCACTCAACACAAAGTATGGTCAATAGAATATATTAGTATTACATGAAAGGAAGATTATATTTTAGATTTATTTTTCTAAAGAGCCTAATAAGGATCTTAGGGTTCCCTCACATCAGATAGTGCCCATGGCACCCACATTTCTAAATCCGGCCCTGAAGGAATGACAGCTGGGCACATATCTTTGTCATCTGATATAAGAAGGGGGATTTGGATATTCCACCCAGAGTATGGGCGAGCAGATGAATGCAGTGGATTTGATTGGTTAGCCACCGACGGTTGAGGAGATTTGAGCCCGGCCTTAATATTTTTTTTCATCCGAGGCTAATCGCTTTTTCCAGAGCGGTCGGTCCCAAACGGTTTAAAAATTTAAAAACATTAAGTTCAGCTGATTAGAATTTGCCTTACGAGTGAAAAAAAAAATTCACGTATGCATAACTTTGCCTTCAAGGTTTTAACAAAGATACGATTTGCACATGATGAACCAAAACATGACGTAACATTATTTAATGGAGACGAATGTTTTGCTTTTAAGAAATGATTTAAGTCTGTTTGGATGAAATTACTGGAATTCATGATAATTCCTGAAAAGTAAGAAAAACTTTACTATAATTGTTTTCAAACCTCGTTAAAGGGATCGTAATAATTATAATATTCTCTTAGCACATGAACATTTCTTACAACCATAAACTGATGAAACAATCCTTTGTTATTTTTACCGATTAGATAAAAGCTTAAGGCTTTGTAATTCTTTGTGATATTTATTTGAAACTTAATTAATTTTTACACGGTAAAATGAAACAAACAGTGGTACATAAATCGTATCATACGAAAGTTATTATAACTTATATCTTTGCATTAATTATATCAAACGATATTGAAAGGTAACTTATACTGTGCTTACACCAGGGTCATTACCACCATACACACATTCAACCTAGCGTACGTTGTACTATAAATGCATACTATGAGATGGAAACTTATTTAATTGGACCGTTACTCAACAGGGGCGACACATTATAAAGCACCGCCTAACATGGATATGTTCTTCGTTAGTTGTTCAACCATAGGTGTCCATACTAGGTGACAAATTTAACTGCAACTTATTTTGATTGTATTTTGCTAAGACACATTTTGTTCTAACGAAGGCACAGAGACTCGGTGAGGGAAAGGTTGTTGTTTCTGAGAGGGAAAGCACATGATTTGACAATTAGCTGAAATATTTGTCTATTGGTACTGACTATAGTACGTTTAAACTTGATATTGTTTCTGGAAAGGCATTTTTCCTTTACAAATATATTTTGAAACTACAAACGTATTGATCTATAGGATGGTGACTCGTACCAATGGTAACTAAAACAAATAGTCAATTTCGCTCCTGATTTCAAAATATTACCCAGAAATTATTATGGTATTATAGATACGGTAAGTTTATTATTATCTTAGTATATAATTATTTTCCAAATATTAATCTACTAAGCTGTATGCAATATGCAAGTGAATCAATTCATTGAAAACAAATTGTAAACAACTTTGAGCACTTAGACAACATTGATGTTTATAAACTTTGTATTTTTTACGACATTTTCTTGAGAGTAACGCCTCATCTGACGTAAAGCTCTCGCAAAAATGTTCTGGCTATTATTGGATGTAACATCGGAACGCAGTATTTTTTACATTGTTTGTCCTCAAAAGAAAAACGTTTGACGTCATTAACCTAACTTCACTCAGTTACAAACTTGAATTGAAAAATAGCACAAAAACATTAAATATTTCTAGGTTGTCGTGAGGTTTATTTACCACGTTTTGTTGTCATGGTAACTAGTCGTATCTCCCCAACGTCAAAGCTTTACAGCTCCACTGTCTATAACAAGAACATTGTGAATTCATTCGTAATGATATATCGTTGCATGGTACAAAACACTATACCACATTATCAGACTTCATGAAGAATGAAATATGAACTAAGAACGAAATGATGAATGTTGTTTAGAATCACATGATGATCTTGATGATGATTAAGATTGTGGCCACGAAAATGGTCTGAATAGCTTGGGGAATAGCCTATGTCGGGTTCCAGGAGGCGAAAGTGTCTATAGATAATGATAACATTATTTTTTCTCGTCGGTTTGTTAAGGTATATGGGTCCGTCAATAGGAGTCATAACATTTTCACGGCTCACACCCCTCGATGGATGATGATGTTAATGATTTCAACGCAACAAATGCATCAGCCACCCACAATCGACTCACTGACAATCTCTTCCGGCGTGTTTCATAAATATTACTGATATAAAGCAGATGTGCAACCAGAGAAGGTATGGGTAGGCATGTAGATTCGGTCCTGGGTATGGGAAAACTGCGGACTCCTGAACATGGATACATCCTATTCCTCTGGCCTTAAGGGTATCAAATAATCAGTATAATTTCCATATCCAATCTTGATGACAATGATTTCTAACAAATAAACTAGATGTGCCATACATACGGCAAAACATATACATGAAGTTTACTATATAAAAGGACATCTGTTGGAAGAGGTTCGAAATGCTGTGATTTGCCGAATAGCAAGGAAGTAATGTTACTCAAGTTAACCATATTATATCAAATGTCTCAAATAGATTTTTGCTGATTAGAGGCAATATAAATATGACATTAAAGAGGGACTGACAGTGTACTCTCTGAGAATAACCTCCGTCGTTATGCCTGATTTTACTGTTGAAAGAAGAGTTAGCATGAGGATGTGATCGAATGATATTATGGAGAATGAACTAGGTTATGTTTGTTGTCCGACGGAGACGTTCATGCTAGATCATCAGTTTATTGACCAATCAGATAGCTAGATATATTCACGTTGAGTATGATGAACAAATCAGAGTGAGAATAATGATGACAAAATAAAAGAGAGCTCTCAAAATGTATGGACAACAAGTGGCGATGAATATTGTATGGGATCAAAACCCTAGACGAATGAACAAATTGCAGTTTATTTAGGTTTACAAATGTTGCATTCCTCAATTTCCGATGCTGGAACATGACCAAATATAATGTTATTTTATGTTTAGTTTAACAAACGTTTTTAAACATTATTTAATCTTTAAAATAATAACATGAATAAATGTTGTTGTACACAGTTATTTCCCAACCCATTATTAAAATGCTTATTGCATATCTATATGGAATTTATTTATTAAAATATAACGATGTTATCTATATAATTCTTCATTCAAACTTCATTCGCCATAAGACTCTTTCGCGTTCAATATTATTATGAGCATACTAGTTGACCTCAGGGCCCAGAATGTTGTTATTATTAGATTAAAATCTTTGCTGATTACCATATGAAGATGTTTTCTTTACCATGGATGTCGGGACGTAATATGAGTGGGTAGGTTTCAGTACATATGCGTATTTCTTGCTATTATGCGAGTAGTATGTAATAATTCCCTTTAGATATCTGCGACCCATCTTTCAGAAATATTTTTGCAATAACAGTTTCAGTTTAAGTCAGGGGTTATCAATGTTACAAAAGAGTCCAACTGTAGATACAGTTGGTGTTCTAAGTACATCCCGCACGGGCAAATCCAATGCCCCCAGCAGTGAGCCACTGTCGGTCCGTAGTCGGTCATGGTCCGGCGGTTCCACCGTGAGCCGTCGTCAGTACATCGCTCTCTTGTGAACCACCATCGGTCCACCGGTAGATCGCTGGTGACATCCAAACCGCTAGCGGGCGATATTATGTCACCTTTTAGCGGTTTGCTATAACGTAGTCCAACGTTTACCTGTCAGCCACCGTCGGTCGAACCGATGATCCGCCATAATGTTGTTTGTGACGAAGTCACCGAACAGTTCAAACCTTTTACGAAATTTAAGATGGAGATGGCTGTGACGGCTTGATAAAGCAGTTCGGTTACAGTTCGGGCTAAGTTCAATGACGTCTCGTGGCGAACTTCCGTAGCTCGTTACAACATAAGATTATAAATTGTTTTAAATATAATACGCTAATAAAGTGTAACTAATGCTATACCCGTAACGGTGCGATATGGTATTTGTGTAAGCAAAGCAAATCTGAACGCTTTTAGAATTTGTTATTAATACACGCAACGAATTCATGTGGCCACGCGCACGTTTTGTTATGTTGTTATTTATTGTCATAAATGGATGAACAGCTTGCAAGAAACTCTAGTTACTATTGACCAAGAAAAAAGATCAAACGTCAATAGATTTGATTACTTTCACCGCTCTCAGGTTAACTCTAGCATCGATACTAAGTATAGGTAAATATATCGACTTTCTAGGCGTACCGTAATACCTCTCTCTATCTCACAACACAGTATGGCATTTAATGTCCTTGTATTATAGCTCATGTGCAGAAATGTTAGGCTTAGGCAATAGGAGTATGTTGTCGATGACAGACTTTTGTTATCTTATAGAAACCAGCTGAGGTGGTCAAAATTCAAAATGAAAGGATCTTTAATGCTTTCTTTCAGCAACGCCCACATCAGCTGCATGATTGATTTCAGAAACATGTCTTTTGTGATATTGGGTAATTTAAAATATTGAAATATACTGAACTGTATTGAAATGTTGAAAACATGTGTCATTCTCTGGATTCGGGATATTGGTATCCAACTAGTGACAATGTTTATAACGTGGTTAAGTACATCCGAAGTTAAACAAGCAAATAATAAAAGGTTTGATAGTTTGAATTCCACAATTTTTTTTTATTTTATCTCTATTTATAGTTATGGCTATGTAGTTAACTATCCAACCACATTTTCTTCGTTGTATACCGTTAACCTAAAGTAACAACTACATAATATGTAAATATGACATTAAAATGCTCAAAATATACATCATTTGAATATCATTATCATTAATGTTCTTTTTACTTTGGAAATGCCAATATTCCTTTTCCAGATTTTAAATTTTACATTAAGTGATGATGATCCCATACTCTGTAAAGTACTTATCGGTACGATCATTGTTTCAAAGACGACAATAATTTTAAATTATCATGTAAATCACAGGACCGAAGCGGGAACGGACATTACTGTGAGCCGTAAAAAAATATATAATTGCTTTAGATCATTTATTGCAATTTATGTTTAGTGATTTGTAGTGATTAATTTTACCTTGAACTTTGTTGAAAAGAAGAAAATATTTATATATGTCTATTTAAGTTTTTATACAAGAATTACCTTGATGGCGGTTGATAAAAAAGTTTTGGAATACAAGACAAATTTCTTCTGTGTAATAACTCCTAAATAACGGTTCTGCTTCCTTAGTGGAAGATAAGTGAAAGTGATGGCTTCCATGAAGGTGACATGCTTGTTGTTCTGTTTGATATCACTGCATTCATAACGTAAGATTGTGTAATATTGCCAAATCCCATTTTTAGTGCTGATGTTAATTTGATTTTAATGCTCTGTAATTTGATTTTATCTTTAAACTCATCTGAAATGAATGTTTCTAATCTACTCGTCAAGACATGAAACATTTAATGTCAAACATATCCACGAAATTCGATGATGCTAAAATGCTTTATTAGAAATATACCAACTTAGTGGAGATGTGAAAACGCTTCCTGTACAAATTCATCAATGATGTAATAACAACTAAATATTAACTAGAAGATGAAGAAATGTTAAAATAAATTGAACTAAGAAATGGCGAAACATCTATTGAGTTAGAAACACTTAAAACTAAATTAGAACGAGATAGACATGAGTGTATAACTGAAGAGCAATATGTAACTTACAGAGCAGTATGTCGGAGGTAGAAAGAACTTAATAAAAAGATAAAAATGATACAAGTTTGGTGATTAAATCGTAAAAGAGCTGATGGAGACTATAACCACTGCTTGAAAGGAGTTTGAAAGTAGAAACGAAAATATTAGTGGCTATTAGAAGAAAGAAAAGAAAATTTGTTACATAAATATAAGGATGAGAATAGTGATTAGCTAGCCAAATAAATTAAAATTAACAATTTAGTGCATGAAAATAATAGTAGAAATTCAGTAATGTGTAACTGGCAAATAACATTGACAATTTGAGGCACATGTCAATTTTATTTTCTATTATTATTACGATAATGTACTTTGTGGCTACGGTATGATGCGTACAGTATTTATGGTTTTAGAAAGATAATAATAGTCGACACTACACGAGAGAAAGACGAAGCGAGAACTACTTATTATATATTTGAATCACGACAAGTTTAACACTAGTAATAAAATAAAAACAAGTTTAGTAGAATGGCCAATTTCTAACAGAATGCTGGCGGTCATCGTAGTTGTATGATTATGCCTGGGTATATTAATATAGGTATGTAAAAAAATCATATTTTTTAAATTCTTTAAAATGAGCCACAGTTTAACACTGTTTTCATGATTAGGCACATTTTAATTTTTCTTTCAACTAATCGTTCTAATAATAGATTAATATATATGTGATTATTTTTAGCAGAGCTGAGACCTCTTGCGAACTGTATGGTATTTATGAACTGTATGTTAAATATGTTAATAATACTGTTTAGAATGATAGATACATTTAGTCTATATTGCCTTTCATGTATGCTGTTAAGAATGGAAGAAAGCAATGTTTTTTATTTGTATGAATAAAATATAAGCATAGCACTTTCTCAAAGCTATTACTGTAGGTTTTATTCTTATAGTTTATTAGTATACTTGACGTACAAACATTATTAACAAAGTTCTAGATTATGTGCTAGTTTTGAAACTGCCATGGACACGGTTTGTTTAATTCGGTACAGCGCCATCTATTAGATCGACTTACTCATGAATGTACGTATTTTATTCGTATTTATATATAATATAAGTTGTATATTGTTCGAAGCCGTTTCAATATAACTCACAGCGTGTGTTAGTTTTAGTGACGGTAAGTTTATGAAATTTAAAAATATTTATTTTTCAAAGTTGTTAAAGTCGGTGATTGAATCTACCATTCATGCATGTACTGGTGAGGTAATGAGTACACATTGATTTGCAAATAAATCATCCATCCATATTTCAAATATATGTTTATATTTATTACTGATAAGGACACGTATCAAATCATGTACGATTTATATAGCTACCAAAGCTACCAAATATCTAACAACGACACATTGATCTGATTAATTCGATAAAAGGGTGATTTAAAATTCATATTAATAAGTTTACCACTAGGTTAGGCTACTTAATACAAGGCGAGAAATAATGAAATTCATGGTAAGTATGTTTACCACTGACCACAAGAATGTTAACCAGATTATGGACATAAACTTATACTTAGAACTTATATATGTATTTATTATTACACATAGTAACCCCAAACAAAAAACAGTAATATAGAAATGGGTTCACCCTTTGTTGAGTTTTTGGTATTGATTTTGATTTTTAGTAAAAATATATCGTTTTATTTTTTCTTTTCATGAAGAATACAACATGAAATACTGATACATGCACACGATAAACTACATTCACTAGTGTAAAACCAAACGAAAAAGCACCATGTGATGATCGAAATAACGTCAGTAGGAATCTCCAAAAGAGCTAGACGACCACAAATACAACTCGGGTAGCCACAAAATTAATATCGGCTATGCATCAGTGGTATTAGGCAAAGCCCTGTAGCATTTGGTGTAGAGTTCAAAATGGTGGTTGCATAATCACTTTTAACATTATGTTTACATCCAAGGCTAAAATATGGGGTGAGAAAGAATTCACATTCCTCTTGCTCCCATTTGACTATGACTTTTACACACATGATTACTAAATGTTCTGCGATAATTGATAATTACTGCTTACAATAAAGAACAGGGAAATTGTATTGTTTTCAAGATCATAGTAATGAATTCTCGAATTGAAAGTTGTGTTTTCAGTGGCCAGCGTTTGACCGATAGTTTAGCCAAAGTCTTGGTGCAACATTTGTTTTCTTCCGGAAGAACTAAAGAAAACTTGGATCGCCAAATATCATATTATACAAGTGAAGGAAGGTAAACAAATTATGTTGCACTAGTAAGCACACACAATAATGATATTTATTATCTGGTATTATATGTTGCATTGATTGATCTAAGTAAACACTTTGATCACACTCGTAAATAGAAATCGTTAACAGAAAGTCAAGTTTAGTAACAAAATATAAAAGGAACGTTTTGTTACTTGAAGAATATGAATGACGAACGCGACTTATTAAATAAGTATCAAGTAGTACAAGAGGTATGTCTGCTAGGTCATGATCTGTAGTCTAAGGCTTTGGAGTTTGTCACTCAGATGGTTGTGTTTTCATGGCA
>JAODAF010199573.1:0-23953 GCA_027574765.1 Molpadia intermedia | reverse complement strand
TAAAATGCTTGTAAAAAAAATTGGAGCATTGACTAGTTTTATGACTTAATTTTTTTATGATGATAATTTAATTATATTGATACCCCCCCCCCCCCCCCCACAATTTTACATAAAACATGTGCATGTATATTCAGTTTGGGTTCGTTTTTTTAGTACAGTAATAGTTCAAATTACCTTGACACAGCTATAGGTTGGACAAATGCAAAAAACGCAATGGCATATCCATAAAAAAGCAAAAAAAGCGTGATCGTAAAAAAAAAAACAATCAAGAAAATTGGCCGCCAATTCTATCTTGTTTCTAAATTTCTTTCCATTGTGTGATATTTTTAATTGAACTGAAAACGTGAATTCACCAATTTTCAATGACAATGGTCTAATGACGCCTAGCGATCGCTCGTTTATAAATTTATTTCGAATTTTGGATCATGATTTTACAGTTTTGGAATTACAACGAACCGAAAATGTGAATTCGCCACATTTTCTCAATGACAATGGTCTAAAACTTCATAAAAAACTTCATAAAAAACTTCAAAAAAGGTCTGGCATAATGCTTAACCGGTAACCGGCCGGCTTTATAAACGGTTAACAATAGTCAATTAAACAGTAATGCACAGCCCTAATGTATCAATTTAATTATGTGCTTGTTGTTCCCCTTAATTAATAATGAGCTTGTAGGGTAAATGAGGAAAACATCAAAACAGTCCTCGTTTTCATTTTACAAGCGAAGATACTTAGGCCTACTCATAACAGCTCACAATATGTAATCCAAATTACTTGCGCATCAAAATCTTTCTTTGTTTTTTAATAACACAGGACCAGTCTCTTCTTGACCTCCAACCCTCTATTATCATAGTCTCTGACATATTACCATTTCTAAATTCAGCACCAAGAAAGGTGGATTGCGGAACTTTGCTAGTCAAATTCTACCAGTCTTGGTGCTAATTATGGGAATGATGATGTAGCAGATATTGTGGTTGGAGGTCAAGGAGATCAAGAGGACACTGGCCCTGTATAATGAAAAAAAAGGTCAGATTTTGGACGAAAGTAATTTGGATTACATATTGTGAGCCGTTATGGATTAAGTGAGGAGAGATGTTTCTCATGCTGGCAGTTCATTGGTGATTATGAAGCTGGTTGTTGTAATTTCAAGTAGGTACGAAGGGAGCGAACAGAAGAATTCTTAATGTTCCCTTTCCCCCCCTTCAAACCATCAATGGAGTAGATAGTCTGAATGAACTGCCAGCATGAGTAACACTCCCATGGATACTCCATATCAAATACAAAAAAGCATTTAAAACATGTATCCAGAGCTCCCAATAGTGATGATTGACGCAGGGCTTTCCTCTCTAGGATTGTGAAAAATTGTTCTGGTTTTTCCCTCTGGCCCAACATCAAAACAAATGGCTGCGTTTGTTTGATGTTTTCAAGAAACGATGGGATGTTAGTTCCAATCTGTCAACAAAAAAAATAAGATGGAGTAAATACTTACAAACATTTAAGAGTGATCGCTTTCGGTCCCGTAACTTACATAACACTCCTACCTTATGACATAATGATCCACAATACCTTAACTATCAGTTAAAAAACACAACACTCTTGTGCCTCTCTTTTGGATCAGACAGCCAACATATTTATAGATTTGAAAAGTTCATTTTTCACAGGTGAACAATCTTGAGCTGAAGTGGCATGCAGCAGACCTTCATTTATAAGGAGCGCGATCGCGCTCCTAGGCGCTCCTGAAAGTTGCTCCAGGAGAGCATTGTACAGCGCTCCTTAATTTTGTGTTTAATTTTTTTTTTTTTTTATAAAATCGGCAAAAATGTATAGCCTAACACACTGTTGCATAGGCAAATTTGGAGCCTATACCAGCAATTTTTTTGAAAATCTTCGAGAGCATTAGCTCTCCTAAAAACCTCAAGGAGAGCATTTCAGTGCTCTCCTGGATTTTGTATAAATGAAGGCCTGATGCAGTATTGATACAAGTTTCTTGTGTCCTATCATCTACAATTGAAAGACCAAAGATATATTGGTATGTCTGTGGTCAAATAGAGAGTCTAGGTTTCATGCCCAGAGAATCATAGGTACTAAGATGAACACAATACACTGATATCACTTTCTATACTGTCATTGTTAAGGGTACAATAGATCTACAATACATCATCATCCTGTCTGGATTAATCCACTTCGTGGAAAAGATGGTTCATGACATCTTCTCACAGATCTCTTCCACACTGCATGTCAGCTGGTGAACTTGACTGAAGTTTCCAACCATTCAACTCATGCACAATGATGTCAGACAGGTCTTCTTTGATCGTCCTCTTATACAATTACACCACATGAAGTCACCATATTAAATGAAAGATTCCATGATTTTCTGCAGAGAATATATTTCCATATTATTGTTACATTTCTTTACGTAATATTAACCCTCATCGTGCTACCGGCGACATATGTCGCCGAAGAGAGGGCTCTGCAGATGGCAGCAGCCGGTGGGTGTGTGACGTAACGTTCCGCTCCAGTGAGCATCTGCACACACGGTCGATACAATGGGGAACCCAGCGGCATCGTAAAGGTCTGCGTGAGAGAGGCAACAACTCTCTGGCAGCTCAGAGAATTCAGCATGATACGGGTTATACATGGCTATAATAATGTGATGGTCATATCTTGAAAAGTAAAAAAGGGTGGAATTTAATTGTTCACATTAACCTGGTAAACCTTTACTATCCTCTGAACTTTTTCTAACTAATAAATTATATAATTACATAATTATTTCATTGTTTGAAATATATTAACCAATATTGGTATACATGCCAACAACATGTTTTCCCATGGCAGCAATTAACCTGTTTTGAGGTTGGCCTATTTATTGATTGGCTGTTGACATATTTTGGCATAAACGTTTAACAAATGTCTGAAGAATGAAATGGATGCTGAACTTGGCCCAAATGACTTGTTGTGACTTCAATTTTATGGCTCTCTGTCCAGTAAGCAAATGTACATTTTTTATCCATATCTTGCAGGGTTCACTTACATCCATCATTAATTAGTATACATTTTACAAAGTCAAGAAACAAAATAAGTTACTTTATTTATCACCAACTTTGAAATCCTATGAACTATTTGTTATTGCCACATTCTCAGAACCTACTGTGATATTTTTATGATAAACAAAATATATACAACTCTACCTTTCTGACTTCAATGAATGACGACAACGCATCGTTAATTGTGGCCCTGCGATTTGCCCCTTTAAACCGCTTGGTTCCAGGAGGGAGGATGCACGGCAAGCACTGCATACTAATATTAAGTGCTTCATCATCTGTAATAAAATGAAACCGAAATTAGTAGTTATCACACAAATATATGCCACCAAACCCAAACCAAAATAAAATAGCGTTTGCAAAGTGTATATATATATATATACTGTATATATATATATATACTGTATATATATATATATATATATATATATATCTGTATATATATAAATATATATATATATTATGTAAAACCATCTCCAACCCTTATCATGCGCAAACGGCAGACTGCAGATGAGCGCCATCCACTGTTCGGCCAGGTATCAGCGAACAGACAGCTGAAATCTAGGAGAAGCTTCCTCAGTGAAGTAGAACCCATTGGAGCTGATAACACCAGAGTAGCCTTAGACTAGCGAATCAAGATTGTAATGCATTAACATTACATCGTAATGCATTAACATTACAACCAAAACGTGTAGCCTAACAAAAGCTAGGCTATCCGAGCAGTCCCAAATAAATAGTCTTACGAAAATGAAATGAAAAAATGCCAAAAATGACACAGTTCACCTCGATCAAAAAGTAAGAACCTCCAAAATCTCGAACAAAAAACAGCAAAATCCAATACGACTATGCAAAAACTACGAGATAAAAACTATCCAATACCAGCAGCCAAGAAATACGTCCATTCAACGGCGCGCTGAATTAAGGTACGAGATTCATGTGTGGTAAGTCATATGATGATGACGTCATAGGTCGGAGAGGGGACAGACTACTGTGTGAAAAGTTTTTTCAGCTAAGATACACTAGTAAATTAAGATTTTCATATTGTGAGTTGTGTTGTAACAGGTAACGAGGAGTGAAGTAATATTGAGCTCCCACACATGTGTTTGCTGTTCACGCTTTCTGATGCTGCTACTAAAAGTCTTGTCAGTAATATGCACACTAACTGTGAGAGCAAAATCTGGAGATAAAAGGGGTGATGCACAAGACAATCGGCAACTATGTTTGACCTAACATATTTTACCCAACCTTGCTTCTGGTAATCTGTGATAGGCACACTCAAGATTGGTGTTTAATGATGTTCATACACTACATCAAAATGTCACAACAAATTGAGCTAAATCAATATTAATACTATAAAGATACACCATACACCCGGGGAACATTCAGAAATAGTACCCATAATAAGCCTGTCGCAAAAGTAACTATTTTTACATGTCGTAAGTTAACATTCAAAGACGCCCTATACCTGAATGTCATGACATTAAGAAAACATTTAATTGCGTTTTGGTGGATAATCAAAGCCTGTATATGCAATGTCACTAACAAACAAGATTAGTATGGGGTCCAGTTCTCAATTTTCTCTGTCCTTGAAAATCTTTATTTGACTCGTAATCGCAAGATACCAGTGCTTCAGTGTAGAATTATGTATAATAATTGGCAAAATTCCAGCAAAAAAAATCACCAATTTATCAACTTCTTGATCACAGGAATAAATGTTATCAAGGACATAATATTATGAAACATTCAACTTTCACTTACCATTCAGTTCATCCACTGAGATGCCAAGATGTCGCTGCCAATCATTCTGCTTACTGGCATACTCTAGCATCTTCCTGGTAAAACTTGGTGTCCAGTTTAAAAAGAGCTGGTCAACCTTCGTTGGCATCAGGACACCAAAGTCATTTGCAATCTGCAGAATAAAATGAAACTTTGGTTCAAAGGTAATCTTGTGATTGCAAGATTCCATTCATAACCCCTTCAAAGCCAGATATGCACGTTTCTGCATGTGACAAGGTACCAGTAAAAGTAGCATTAAATATCTTCACCTTTGTGGCTGGCTAGCTAAGGATGCTACTTCAGATGTACATTTGTCATGACAAATTGTTTCAAAACATGTAAACAAAATGGTTTCCTATATCATCAGATATTCAGTAAATATTGTACAGAAGCATCCTAGAGTGCCCTGTGTTCCATTAAGGGAGAGTATCCCCAACAAGCATAGGTTGACAATACAAATTTCACAGAAAGTATTTCATGATTAACCACAACAATTTGAGTCTACATAAAGTATCAGTGTCACAAACGTTGGAATTCTCACACATTTAGTGTGTGTGTAAGGGGGTGATTATAGACCTTTTGATTACTACGCACATAAGTATTACTAAACTAGTAGACCTATGAGATTTGTCATGCTTCCATGCAGGGCTAGTGATGACTCTGAAAAGCTTTGAGTCCAGTAATGCAATTTCAACACATAAATCAACAATTTCACTGTGATTTTTACATGAAGTGTTATTTCTACTTTTTTGGACCCCTTAGGTGCACACAAACCCACTGGACCCCTTAAAACGCTAACCCTGCTTCCATGCAATTAGTTTAACGTAAGCCCACAGAAAGTCATACCTTTGCATATCTTACCACCTCTGCAATGCACTTTATGTTAGTTGAGTCCACTTTTCAACCCACATTTGGTTCAAACTTAGCGAAAGAGGATATCTGTGATTCCTTGTAATCAGGGTTGCTCAAGACTACAGAACAAGTAACTTGTGGAATCTCCAAAGCGGAGAAAAGAAATCTCAAGTGGATAAAAGAAACCTGGTGGTGAAACAATCATTTTGATATCGCTGTCAAGGAAAAGCGGTGTCCCATTTAAAGTATTGCAAACCAAATGCAAAGTGAAAATCAAGACATCTTTGGCGACATTGGTGAAAAACCAGTCAGCAATGCCGCTGATGAGCTGTCAATGAATGATGCAAACAAACAAAAAGTCTGGCATGAGCAATATATAAAAGACTCCTTAATGTTGAATTTAATTGGGACCATGAGCACCGTCTGATGAGCCACCTGTGGAATGCACACCTGTGCCAATCATCGTTGAAATGGTTAAGGAAGTAATTGGCAAGATGCAGTCGGTCGAAGCTGCCGGCCCATCTTGCATATTAGCTGAAATGCTCAAAGCTTCTGGTTACTTAGGTGCTGACAATATTTGTAACCTTGCCACAGCTACTGTATTATCCATAATGGCAAGGTCCCAGCAGACTGCGTGCAGAGCTTGACTGTATGCCTTTATAAGGGAAAGGGTGATTCTCCAGACAGAGGAAACTATTGCTGACTTATGGAGGTTTTGGAAAGACTTGTGGACAGCCTTATCGAACAGATCGTGTCAAACGACGAGTCTCAGTTCGGTTTCATGCAAACTACAAGAAACGTACATGGCTGTCAACAAGAAAATGTACATGGCCTTTGTTGACCTGGAAAAAGCATTTGATCCCTAAGCTTGTGCCCTGGTGGGCAATGAGAAAGCTGCGAGTGCACGAGTGGATTTTGGGACTAGTACGCATTGTAAGCCAATGCACGAAGCAGTGTCTGGTGATGTGAATAATAATAATAGACAGTATTTAGATGCGCCATTCACCAAAGTATCATGGCGCTTACAGAAAAGCAAAATACACTACATACAACATGACGAACAGGAAGCAAGTAAATACAACCAAAACAAATTAGTTTTAAGAAAACGTTTAAATACTGGTAGTGACGGAGCAGTTCTGATGACTAGAGGGAGAGAGTTCCAGGTTTTGGAGGCCACGACTTGGAACCTCTTATCGCCGATAGCTGTGCGAGTTGCTGGTACTGTGAGACGTGTAGTGTCAGAGCTTGACCTCAGCGTACGAGCCGGTTTATAAAAAACTAACTAAGTGCATGGCTAAGATAATTGGGAGCCTGGTTATTTAGAATTTTATATACAATCACCAGTAGCTTGAACGATATCCGATGACGAATCTGGAGCCAGTGCAGAATCATGCGATTGCGGTAAATGTTGGTGTGCATCAGAGTTCATCAGTGTGTGCATTACATTTACAATGTTAAATTACATGCAAACATTGTATTCTTACCATCCCGTCAGTGTCAACCAATCGGGGATACTGGAGGAACAGCTCCGATAAAGGTTGATCTGTGTTGCTCCGGATCCACGACAGTCTGTCATTCGCCGTTTTCCTCATAAACCCCTTAACCTGGCTCAGTGGCTCATTGTGAAACTTCAACCACTGCCGCATGGACTCCACCTCGCCTGAAGTTTGTTGTTCTGCAACATCTGGTGGAAAATTGATAAAAACTAAACAGGTTTTTCATTCATGTACATTTTTACATATTATATTTTACATCTAAGGGTTGTAGGACAATTCCCACCTCGGACAAGGGGGGAATTTTCTGAGGGGGGATTTGTCCAGGAGGAAATTGTCCGGGGGGAGTTGTCCGGTTACGATTCAAAGCCCTTAGTCGATCCTACGGCTCCTAAAAAAATATTGATTTCTAACAATTTAGTGGGAAATTACAACTACACAATATTCGATGATCCTCCTGGAATCGCGCTGAATTTTGATATGACGTACCGTATACAAGGAGGTGACTGGGGACAGAGACCCAAGACTTAATGGGGAACAGCTACTGTGGGATTTTTACTTTCAGAGCTACAGTATGCAAGCGCAGATGCATTTTGTTACATATGTTGGCTATTATGGGTAACTTGAAGAGAGAAGTTAATTGATTCATCACATTACATATAGTACTGTATGTTTGGAATTTCATCTTAATGACAACAATTATAACTGTTTTTTTAATTAATGAGCAACAAATTTACCTGTATACCTTGGCCCAAACAAAATATTGTAATTCCCTGATTCAATTACATTCTTCCCTGAAAAAGTTGTAACTCAGTAGTCTGTTCTTCCTGTATTGTAGATGTACCCCCTGTAGGAGTTCATTGTCCTCTCCCTTTTCAACTTCACGAAGAAGTGACATTTTTTCTGAAGCTCTCAACTTGTCATGGCCAATGTATACAGGTAAAGAGTTGAAAGGTTAATTACAATTACAGAAAATAAACATTAACCCTTATCATACGGATGTCGAGATAAGTCGATGAGGGCTCTGCTGACGGAAGGAGACACTGCACGTGCATAGCCAGTGATGTCACGTCCCGCTCCAGTGAGGATCAACAAGCATGCTGGCAATAGCTGCAGCAACGAATGTCCCGTGAACGCATCAAGATGCGTCTGCTGGCTCACATCTCCTGCTTGAAAGGGTTATTAATTATTTACATGGATGGCAGCTCTTGTTGCGGCTGTCAACCAATGCTAAATCAAAAGGGCACCCCTACCATGTGGTGCACATTGTATCAATAAATAGGCACACAAGTAAACAACACTATATTTACAACCCTTATCACACCGAAGTCAACATCAGTGGATGAGAGAGGTACTCTTCATATGGAAGCAGCCGCTATACGTGCATGCCCAGTCAGTGAAGTACCTTCCGCTCCAGTTAGCATCAACAGGCATGCTGGAGTGAGTCTGGTAGCAGCAGGTATCAACGAGTACTGCATGAATGAATCAAGTAGTGTCTGGTGACCGCATTTGGCCAGACTTATTAACAATCTGAACGGAACTTGAATCCTTCACATATACTACAACTACGTCAGGTTATAATTTTGATGGTGAGGAAAATGACATCCAATGTGTTCGTTCTCATGTTTAAAATAGCGATTTGGTATTAAGATGAGTGGTTACCAAAGGTGAAAATTTGTAAAAATACCATGTCACATATTCACTACTTACCATCAAAATCTGCATCGTCTGTCAATGGTGCATCACTTGCCTCACTGGTTTTCATGGACTTTGAGGTACCATGTGTGTACTTGGGTGACCTCTTCCTTACATTTCGGAGTCGATCCTCCAAGTAGCCAGTGGCACAATGAGTCCCAACACTTGATGTGTACCATGACTCCTGTATGATAGAAACAAAATGTTCCACATGTAAAAATATACATAAATACAGATAAAAAGTGAAATATGATTTGAAAGAAAATCCAAATCAGGATTACATGGGGTAAAATGAACAAATATAAACTTGGTAACATTGTTTTCTCAAATTACGAGTGACAAACTTAATAATAATAAAATACCGCTTTTATATAGCGCTTTACACCGTCGATGACAGTCTCAAAGCGCTTTACACAAGTTTACAGATATTACCCCCGGTCATTGGTAACTTGCCATTCTTACACACAAGCGTGATCTGTTCAATCCAGACACAGACGTGCCACGTTGACGTGGACGTGCCCCCCCCCCCCGGAGGGGGGGGTTCCCTTATGTGGTGCCACAAACCGGCGCAATGCTATAAGTGTAATTCACCTAACTGGGTAAAGCGGAGCGGCAAAAGACACAATCGCAATCACCGAGAGAGGATTCAAACCCACAATCCTCGGATCACAAGCCCACAGACCACAGCCTTAACCACTCGGCCATTGCAGCGGTCAAAACCCACTTATTGTAATATTAGCCTAATAGTTGAAAAACTGTTATCACAGTAGTATGCTCCTTTAACCTCCTCTCTAACCACTCTGAACCTTACCCGCTCTCATCACATGTCAACCCAGTAATACCTCAAACCGAACAGAAGTTAATTGGCAGTACATAGCCACAACAGTAACATGTCAACAAAAATTTAGCCTAGTCAAAAGTAGGCTAGATCTACAATAATCAACTCAAGTGTAACATAACATGCAATACTAATGGAAGGCTACACAAACAAGCTTGGAAGAGTAAAAAAGAAACTGCTAAAAAACAATTTACAGAATTATACAAACTTAGCTGTAGGTATCAGAAATTTCCTCAGAAAGTAGAAAACGTCCATCAAAACAATGCACCCCTGGATGCAAGAGATCTTCTACTCCTATTGCAGACATCCAGGGTGGTTTTGAGCCAGAGGTATTGAGGCAGGGCTAAATCCAATATTACCATGTGTGTGTCTATGTATATATGGGGTGCAAAATTCCTCTGGGATGGTATTTGGGGCATTGTGATTGCAATAAGAAGGTCACAAAGACTTACATAACCTTCACCATCCTCATCCTTCAGTTTTGGAAACTCCTCTATAATACTCCTCGCCAATATCTTCTTTATGTTGGATGGTGGTCTGTAAATTTGAAGGAATGTTATATATTTATTATACAATGACGAAAATGTAACAATTAAGGAAAAAACTGCAGTTTGCCTCGCCCGTTATTTGACTAAATTTACAGTTGATACAGTTTACTCACCAACAATAATCTGACAACAGTAGTTTATTCCTATTCTACAACCTAAAAGTGGTAGAAAATGCATATTTTTGTAACTTTTAACACAGTGAATTCCAATAAAGTAAGCCGAAGTAACACGACAGAATGCACGTTCACTCCAGTATGCGATACACAAGATAACATGCACTCAAAAAGAACGTACTAAGCAGACGTACGGGTTTCTTCTCGCGCAATGTAGGAGGCGCGCGTATAGCAGACGCGTGTATAGCAGACGCACATGTTTCTTATCACGCAATGTGTACAGCAGTCACGAGAGTCCTTCTTACGCAACGTATAGGAGGCGCACGCATGTCACAGCTCTAACTCGATAAGTTATTTATCGTGGTTTGCATACTAATGAGTTACTGACCGTTTGTTTGAGAATAACAGGTCACCATGTTAGACAATCAGAATAACTCAGTTAACGTTAACGGTACAGGCTAGCCTAACTAACGTTAACGGTATAGGCTAGCCTACATGTAAGTATCTTTTGGTGCAATCAAAGGAGTGAAGGAGGTGAATGTCGCAGGAAGGAGGGGCCGGGGAAGACCGAAAATGTCGTGGAAAGAGCTGACGGAGAGGGACCGTAAACTGTGGAATTTGAGCGAGGTGGACCCGCTCGACAGAAACGCCTGGCGATCAGGCTTGAGAAATGCCAGAACTGCAGCAAGCCAGCATGCTGGATGGGAGCCCACTGATGTGGGTAGTTTGAATACTACTCCCATGACTGCAGTATAATATAAAAAAAAACGTCACTACTACTAAGTAATGCTAACTGTATAGTCAAGCCTAACTAACATTAACTGTATAGGCTAGCCTTGGCATCCGTTTTGTACTGATTTCGGTGACTATTTTGCCAAATTTCGTGATTTTTTAACCAAAAAAATAATATTTTCATGTCTTCCGTTTTGTACTCCGAATTTTGCAGAATTCCGCAAAATGTTTCTGTCTTCCGCAAAACGGTAAACTCCTGGCTTTATTTACAGTATAATGCCTATGGGATTGGCATTATGGACATCAGTTTGTATTTGTAAGCATCATTTGCAGTAGCATCACATTAGGTGTGCCCTCCCAAAATAATTGTGCCCCAGATGAGAAAATATTCAAATAATAACATTATAAAATAGACATTATATAGGCCATACATTGTAATTGATTGTAATTGTTACATAATATTAGGCTACTATATCAGGCTTTAATAACAAGTTTTAGTTGAAAGGTCATGTCCCAAAATTGGATATTAACCCTCATCATGCTGGACTGTCGAGAGCTGCCACAGAGCTCTTCACTCCCCCACGCGGACCTTAACGATGCGGCTGGCAGCCGCAACCAATCGACCATGTGTGTTGATGCGCACTGGAGCGGAACGCTACGTCACGCACACAGCGGCCAATGAGAACTGCAGAGCCCTCTCCGGGCGAGATATCTCGCCTCCCGCATGATGAGGGTTATAGAAACAAGGAGTTCCTACACAATAAAGAATGAAAATATGTAATTTGACCAGGTACATTATTCGCAGTCAGACCGACAAGTTTTCAGTTCGAAAATAAAATCCACGTTTTCAGTCCGAAAAGAAAATACGTTTTCAGTCGGAATCGAGCTCCGGTGCCCGGTCGACAAGATATAGGGGATTGAAAAGAGGCCGGACTCCGCCGACTGTTACGCCGTCTTCGCCCCATGAAAAATCCTGGGAGCCTGCATGCTTCGGAACGAGGATTTTTCATGGGGTGAAGACGGCGGAACGGTCAGCGGAGTCCTGCCTCTTCTCAGTCCCCATATCTCGGCGACCGGACACCTTAGCTCAATTCCGACTTCGAATTTGTGGTATGCCCACGAAAAACGATCAAGAGCAAGTAGGCTCCCCGGATATGTCATGGAGCGAACACGCTGGAAACGTGTCAGACTGAGTGAGGCGGGCACCCCGTTATGATGTCCAGAGGTTTCTGTGGTGTAGGCCATTTGATTTTGTGACTGAAAACGTGGATATCATTTTCTGACTGAAAACGTGTATTTTATTTTCGGACTGAAACCGTGGATTTTATTTTCGGACTCAAAACGTGGAATTTATTTTCGGACTCAAAACATGCTTTTTCGGACCGACAGTGTATTTTATTTTTGGACTGAAAACGTGTCGGACTGAAGCGCGCACCCCATTTGACCTACTAAAAAGATTTCTTCTACAACTCATCCAATTTCACATAGTTAGTCACATTGAATAGATACATTAATTTATACTTACTTGAATCCATATTTCTCTATTAAATAAGAGACAAAAATTCTGGTAGCCTGGTGTCGTAACTTGCTGCTTAATAGACCAGTCTTCATCTCTTTGATGATATTCTCACCTTCATGGTGGTCCTGCATTATTTTAGAGATATCCTGCAAGAAAACATGTAATGTTGTAATGTCAGCAGTGAACACACAAAGGTGATGGCCGCTGTGGCCTGCATTAAATTCCAGCCCTGTATATGTTTGTAGTTTGTTTCACATCAGTAGTCAAAGTTTGGTGTTTCACTGTCACCCATCAGTCTGGAACATAAAAAGCCGGTCCAAGGTAGAGTAAGCCAACACTGTTTTAAGTTTTAACGAGCAACATACTTACCTTGTCTATAACATATAATTGTAATTAAATTTCCTTAACAATTGGTTGCAATGTTAATTATTCTCCCACCTCATTAATCCTCTGGAGTGGGCAGCATTCGAAAAGAGAAGATGAGGTTGGTACAGTAGGTGGTCATCCACGTTCACACAGATGTCCTGATCATGTCATGAATTAATGAGGACAATGTCCATCCGTAACATGTCTAAACTAATTGCTAGAGTGCCAAATAAGCCGTCAGCTGATTTGGTGCCCAAGGACTGGAGTACTGTAAAATTTGGTGTAGGGACTGGAGTACTGTAAAATTGTTGACATGATTTTAGTACATACTGTAGAAACCCACCCTAAGCACAAACTATATGCATGCAGCATTCGCCAAAACTTACTGGTTTGGGTATTCATGAGCTGACTACCCTGGCGACATCTAATTGCATTAACCAATGCTCCAAATACCCCCCACCCCCCAAGGAAGTTTTCCGGCGGGTGCTATTCTATACACATTCTATGACTACAGGGCATTGAGGTCAGTGGGAGGGTGCACACTTCCTCTGCGGTGGGGGTATTTGGAGCATTGGTCGATGCAATTAGATGTCACCTGGGTAAGTATATGCCATGCACTGTGAATCCCATTGCTTCTTAGCAACAATTTTAGAGACCTCAGACTCTAATGTTATTTAGCAACATAAAGTTTAATCCATTGCTCATTTACATGTAGGTAGCCAATAACAAATAAAGGTAAACTTACAAAGCTAATCTTTGGTAGCTTTCCTCTGCTTTGTACACTGGATGTGCTGGTGGAGGTGGACGGACTACAGGATGGAGTAGATGGACTAGTCCAGGATGGAGTAGATGGACTAGTCCGGGATGGAGTAGATGGACTAGTCCAGGATGGAGTAGACGGACTTGTCCTGGATGGAGTAGATGGTGTAGTGGACAGATTGGTGGACGGACTGGTGGTTGGACTTGGCTGGAGTGCTTCTTCATTATCAGCAGTCTGAAAATGACAATGTACTGTACCTGTAGGTGCACAAAAAAACCT
Organism: Molpadia intermedia; assembly: GCA_027574765.1. NCBI lineage: Eukaryota > Metazoa > Echinodermata > Holothuroidea > Molpadida > Molpadiidae > Molpadia > Molpadia intermedia. Next base: position 9,941 of record JAODAF010199573.1, on the reverse strand, counting down.
GTACGGGAATATCGATAAAAAATTCCAATCCATCCCATAAACTGCTGTAGTTATTTGGGGGGGGGGATTAACAAATTATTTAGATTTATTTTATAGGATGAAGGTGACAAGGAGTGCCAGCTTTAATTGTTGTGATTATTACAGGTCTTTAACAAAATTGGATTGTTTGGTGGGTAAGGAATGCCATTCAAAAAGGAATAAGCCAACAAAGTAAAATATCAAATATGTACTTCCCGAAACGTACTGGTTTGGATATTCACAAACTAACTTACCCTATTCGGCATCCTTATCCCAATGCAGGCCTAAATATTTAGTCCTACAAATAAGTGAAGAAAACATGCCCAAATGACACAGTTCACCTCGATAGTCTGTCTCCTAGGCAATAGAAATCGTAAGACCTTCAAAAAACCCAAAACTAACTACTACTATGCAAAAACTATGTGATAATTTCTATCAAATTATAGCAGCCAAGAACATCGTCCAAAGTCGACGGCGCTGAATTGCTGAGTTGCGAAGTTAATTTAAGGTGTGCGGTTTGGATATGGTACATGTATGTCAGGTGATGACGTCAGAGTGAGGACAGGCTACTGTGTAAAAATGTTCTTCAGCTAAGACGCGCAAGTAAATTTACATATTGTGAGTTGTGTTATAACAGGTAACGAGGAGTGAAGTAATATTGGATATTCACAAACTGACTTCAGCTATTCGGCATCCTTATTGCATTTCCCAATGCACAAAAAAAAACCTTGAGGATGTTTGTAGTACCCCATTGGCATACACTAGTAAGTTTAGTTTAGATCAGACAGGATCAGGAAGAACGTTGTCCTCATTAATTCATATATGAATTGACCCTGCGTCCGTGTGATCGTGGATGAGCACCGGCGGAACCCGAACCATGCCTTCTCTTTTCGAATAGTGCTCAGATGTTAACGAGGCAGGCGTGTAAATCGATTCCATCCTGCTCCCGGGACCGCCATTTTACGTCCCCATCCGACGGACGACAGTGAAACACCAGGCTTTGACCACTTTCTCAAAGCCTGGAGGTGTGGAAGGAACCTCTGTCCATTGTAATTGCACGTACAGCATTGATGGACGAGACTTATTGCGAAGAAAGCCCTAACGATCCCCATGAAATATCCCTGACCACACTGAATATCAGCAGAGACGGGAAGCCAAGTCCAAGAACACGCCCATAACTACTTAATGCAGCCACTTTTGGACAGGTTTTGCCGGCCTGATCCTGGAATCGAACCAGGGACCTCCAACACACAGATAGCCTACACTACGGCAATCTCGGTACTCAAGTGCCCTCAATTATTCTGGCCAGAAAACCATCCAGATCGTTTTTTCTGTCAAGGAATATTCAATGGGGGTACAATTACAAACGTCCTTTGGAGGTGATTGTGCTTTGGGAAATGCAAAAAGGATGCCGGTAAGGATAAGTACAGTGAATAGTAAAGTAAAATATACAGTATGCAGTCACTCACATTTTGAGGTATGTAAATACAGTAGATACAGTACTTGCCTTTAAAACTACTGTAGATGAACAGCTACTGTATCTTTCCAGCTGTATGTCTAGAATGTAGTCCATGGCATAATCCAGTCCTTTTATGTCCACTGTTCTTTTACAGTATACAGTACAGTAGCTTGTGCACACAATGTTGATACTGATAGATTAATCTTACTGTGTATTATATAGGACATACAGCTCTACAGTATGTACTTCCTATGTACAGGGCTTTAAATAACCGATGGCACTGACAGCGTTTTGACGTCGTGCCCTTCCTGTTTGCCGTGATGCACAAGGTTCCAAATTTTCATTTTTGCTGTGGGTGCCCTTTTAATCTTTCCCTATCGTACCCATAACACTAAAATTCAAAAGTGCCTTTTTGTGGCATGTTTTGCTGTGCCCTTTTCAATTCTTATTTCGAACCCTGTATGTAGAGTATATTATCATCTTCTCTAAACTGTAAAAACCTAAATGTACAGTGCATGAACAATATCGCATTCAGGTATTTCAACAATAATCACAACATTTTCAGGAATTTTTGTTTCTGAATTAAATATGCATCTAGAAATGAGCAAATGTTTAGTTACAATTTATCTTCAAAGTACATGTCCTTAAACTTGTTTATTTAAAAAATAGATCTACAAATTTTGCAAAGTACATTATTATAACTGTATTGTAGGCCTAAACTATTCCAATTGTATTATCCTACCCCGTTATGAGCCTACCCCATTATGATCCTACCCCATTATGAGCCTGGAAATGAAATGCCTCCAATGACTTCAGTACAGTAGTAGCTGTAGATTAGAGCCTGTATCTCAGGTTAATATACCATTCAATTTGCAACATATCTGCTACCTGATTAGCTTGAAGGGGGTGGAAATCTAGTAATTCATCAACACTCTTTACTCCGATTGTATATGGTTGACATAGTGTAACACGGTAAGCATGGTAGTGCCTGGCAAATTCACAAGTGTCCCATTGTTCATATACCAATTTGAAGTTGTTGCCAAATGCTACTACATGTAGAATTTTTCCAAAGAAAGGTTCTAGATCATCGTTCTTATCTACCACAATCATTTGATTTTTTTGGTACGTTTGTCTCAGAATTTCAGACACAATTTGAGCATTTTCCAAGGATGCAATGATGGTTGAGATTCCAGGGCCAATTTCAATCTCGTTTTCCTGCAGTGATCTTCCTGATAGCAGTTTGTAGCACAGATGCATCTGGTTTCTGTATGCCAACGTTTTAGCAATATTTTGAAAATTGCATACAATATGCGAAAGGCGCCTAGAAAAATTATGCTTGGCCTCAAATCGCATAGCCCAAAATCTTACTAATGGCCCAACATTTCGTATTGCACTGGGATAATGAGTCATAAAATGATGTTTTGGTTTCAAGTGTCGGTCATACAGGGTTAGAAATTGGTTATGGTGATCCGCAACCAATTGTTTAAGGTAATATGTATCTTGCTCACTAATAGTAGTGGAAAAAACAAAATCCATACATTGCATTAGTAATAACAGGAGATCCCAGTGTGGATCATCTTCTGGTATCAAATCACCAATTATCAATGGAAGGTGTCGAATAAGGCACCACATCTGAGCTGCATTTTGACCAGGGGCACCATCAGGGTTTCTAAGGGCACTCTCTGCAATAACACATGGTTTATTACTGTGATCATTAGCACCATAATTGTAACTTACAATACGGCTGTTCAGTAATTTCAAATCAAAGTGCCCATTTTCAATTAGGGATTTCATAACAAGCTTGAATTCCAATGGACACACCCCTTCTAATAGATCATGCATAATATCTGGAGCAAAATTAGTCACTACATGAAAGTGATTTACCTTGTTTAATACGCTATCTTTGTTTACACCTGTAGCTGCAAGGTTATTCGTAATTACATCAGTTTGATAATTTATCCTGTTCCTTAGGCTTTGTTTATTCTCAGTTGTTAAAAAACGCATTTCATCTCGGTGCAATTTGCATTTCCTACAGAAATAGTTGGCAACAAATCCTTCAGCAAAGCCAAACAATGCATGGATTCCAAGATTATCACCTGTAACCTGCGCAATTCCTACTTTTACATTTCCTGAATATATGGGTGATTCAATATTTAAACCATTTTCAATAAGCCTATTTAAGTCTGATACAAGTGGCTCAAAAATTATGTCATATCCATACAACTTAGCATCCCCTGAATTAAACAGCATTAATAAGAAGCAATTATTCAAAGATGATCGAAATTTTGGCTCCAAATTTGTTATAGTAAAGTAAACTGCACCCAATTTGTGTATACCTGCTTTAGGACTTAATGGATTTGACACCTCAAAGTCATCTATGTACAACAGTAATTTAATGCATTTTTGTGATTTCAAAAAATTACTTTGCTTACAAAACTGTCCATCATGGAAATCAGACATCAACCCATCACGGCGAGGGATATGTCGGTTTATACTTGCCATAAATCCATTACTCTCTAATACTAATTTAAGCAAAGGTTCCAGAGGTATATATTGAAATGTGATATTTTTCACAGCTTGATAAACATTTCCTGTTAGAATGTTATTTCTAGGATAATAACCTACTGCAATAGGAATCTCATTGGGTGCAATGAACGTTTTGCAAGTTTGGAAATATTTTTTCCTTTTGTAAGTGGTCTGAAATTCTGAGAATACACTTTCACACATATCAAAACTGTCCATTAATAAGCCAAACGATCTGTTTTCTGGCAAAATTCTATGTTCCTCTGCAAACAGTGATGTTTTATGTTTGAGGTATGATACCACAGTACCCAACAGATCTGATGTTTGGTCTACAACTTGAGACACTGTTGAGTCAGCTACACTACTTGATGCTAATAATGATGCAACAAATGTTGCAACTCTTTCATCAATTTCTACTTCATCAAAATTATCCCACATTTCATGTTCTTCTACTTGAATATCTTCATTGTGTTCATTATTATCATTATTAGAATCGCTGTCAGAATCAGCATCTGCATGCATTTCAACATTTAAATTGTCTTCATCATGAAGAATATGCTTTGATAGTAAATGTGACTTAAATGTATAAACAAAATTGTTAAATGTTCTCATACAACCATTTTGGCAACAAGTAATTGGTTTTAAAAAGTGTCTGCCATGAACTAATACATGTATGTTTTTAAAGTGCCAAATTAAATCATTCGCATTTCCTTGCAATTGCCCACATTCAAAGCAAAGATAGCCCATCTTGTTTAACAAGTTTGGGTACAAACAGTACAGTAATGTAGGTCTACACAGTAAAGTAGCTACAGCTCACAGCTGATATATTATGTTTATCATACAAGTGCACAGCAGGCTACTGTACCTGTTTGTCCATAAATGCCTTAAATCGAGCAGCAAACTTCATGCGGGTTCCAAGGGATGGGATCAGTTCCGTTATGCCGTCTTTCTCCAGTAACAAAAAGCATTCTTTGTCAATTGCATTCTCTACCAAAGAAAATAATCAAACAACATTGTTAATTAGTATACTGTATGTGGCAAATAAATGGGCCTACTAGTAAATACTAGACTGCATAGCCTATTTTAGATCGCCTACTGTAGATCTAGATGCGAACCTATTCCAGACTGACGTTAGGCCTACTGATTGTGTTTAGTAGTGCTACTATTACTACTAGGCCTAGGCCAGTCTAGCCACCACAGCAGGCACCATGGGGCTATGTCAATGCTCCCAGGGTTCGATGTTCACAGGGTTCGTTGTTCCCAGGGTTCGATGTTCCCAGGTCGGATATGGTGGTATTCCTCGTCATCCTACATGTTGAGAGGGAGTTCCATAGTGACCTGGGAACAATGAACCTTGGTAACAATGAACCCTGGGAACACCTTGGGAACATCAAACCCTGGGAACATCGAACCCTGGGAACATTGACATAACCCCGTGGTGCCTGCTGTGGTTAGCACTACTGTTCATTATTGTTTCGAGGCAAAATGTTTCGCGGTAAGAAAAGTTGCGGGATAACACATGCATCATTTATCGCAGTGCATACAGTAGGACCTACACAGACCTACTGTTATGTACAGTATGTACATAACACCAGGCAATGCTACACAGCCTACACTACAGTAGTAGCATGCTATTAAACAACGTGGTTAGTTGCTTAATGTAGTGCTGTGCATGAAACAAAAATGGTGCAGAATCCGCAGTTTCATTTATCTCACATTCTCACAATATCCGGGAATATTTTGGGTAGAAAACAGGTAATAAATTACTTTGTAAAGTTAACCACAACAGGACGGTAACCGGTCGTTTTTCCCCATTGCCTGTTCGCCCCTAGACATGTATCTACCAGTTCGCCCCAAAATAGTTTAAATTGAAAGAAAAAGATTTGCAAAAATTTAACAATATTGTTAATTGATATATATTATTTTTCAATAAATGACAATTTATAAATAAATTAATGAACATGTATACGCCATACGGCTGCTCATTTATAGGGCAACAAGATTTTTTAAAGTAGTATAGTACGTTTTTATGACCCTTTTTATTTCTCTCTTGTTTTCCTGACCTTTCATTTTTGTCATTCCAACTTTTTTTTTGGTTTTTCCGACTTTTTTTCTTTCCACTTTATTCCCTGTTTTCCCACTTTATTTATTAACTTACATATTGTCAAAAAATTGCATTTATCATAAAGGTATTTACGGTGCATAACATGACTGGCCACAGTTCAATAATATTTTCACAAAACTATGGCAAAGTAAAAGATTTTCAATTAACTATGACAATTTATATAAACATTAACAGTAATAATACTGTAGTACATATCATTTTTTGGTGGAAACACATTTTATTTTCACATCATGCATACTGAAATTTGACGTTCCTACTTTAGCCTCTGATATTTCAGCACATCCGATAGCCACAAGTAACAAGTATCAAAATAGGCTGCCAGTATAGGCAATGACTTTATTGTCTTCCCGTTGACTAATACTGTTACAATTTGGTAAGCTTGAATGTTTTGCAATTTTTTTGTAACTACAGTTTACAGTATCGTGGAACTGATAGTGATACTTATCAAACAATTAGGCTGGCTATAAAACCTTAAAAATTAATGGTTTTGGTGCCGTTCCTGAAATGGTTTTAGTGAAAACTTAAGCTAGGCCCAACCGCCTATTGCCTAAGTACAGTTTTGATCATGATGTACATGTAGGCCTAGCCTTATTTATTTGCAGTATTTAAATATTTTAACAGAGTATGATTTCTGCTCACAGCCTGATCTGAGCCGTCAGTGCCAATATATTTTTTCTGTTCAATAGTTTGTTTACTGAAAGTTTGAAACAAGCTATAGGCCTACTAATAATAGCCTAGACACTATGCGGCCAAAAAATTAAATATTGAAACATCGATATGGATAAATCGAATATATCGACGAACCTTAGGCCTAACTACACGTAGTATTACTTTAGACAATGCACATAATTTCGTCATATATTATTGTTCTTAATTACGGCCCCCCACAATAAAAGTTCTATTGTAGCCTAGCAACGAACGTTGTGGAAAAGTTAGACGAATCACCATTTTGATCAAACTATTTCATCCAAAAATAACAAGATTCCAGGTAGGCCTAGGCCCTATACAGTAGCTGCATTAAGTAGTTACGAGAGAACAAGTTCTTGGATTTGGCTTCCCGGGTCGGCTGCGGTGCAGTGGGCTTTGTGGAATTTCTGCAGGGGATCGATATATAGGGATTTGTTCGCAATAAGTCTCGTTCATCTCAGCTGCGATGTAGTTGTGCTGGAAAAGCCGCTTCCACTCCCTTGGACTTTGAGAAAGTGGTCAGAGTCTGGGGTTCACTCACATCCGTCAGATGGGGACGTAAAATGGCGGTCCCGGGAGCAGGATGGAATCACACGCCTGCCTCGTTATCATCTGAGCACTACTCGAGAAGAGAAGGCGATTTTCGCCAGGTGCTCATCCACGATCACACGGATGCAGGGTCAATTCATATATGAATTAATGAGGACAACGTCCTTCCTGATCCTGTCTGAACTAAACTAAACTATATGTTTCAAATTTGCTCAAATATTATCAAATGAATGTAGGCCTAGCCTATTTTATTTCTTGGGAGAGGGTGACGAAATTTGGTGTATCCATGCTAGTTACTACATCAGTACATGTAAATAGCCTAGGTTAGGCCCGCTTGTTTGCATATTATGTGATCACACTTTTGTTTGCATTTTTTACCCTTTAGGCCTAACAAATAGGCTAGAGAACACAGTATTCGAACACCCCCACCCACCACTAGCCTAGTTTAGTAATACATTTTTTCCTTCAAATCCCAATCAGTTTTTTACCTCTGAAATTTGCGCCTTTGTCCAAGTCCCAATTATAATAGTAACGCATGTCCAGTCAAAACGTCCCTTTACCAAAACGTCCCCGCTTTTTACCTACCAGAACGTCCCCACATTTTACCAAAACGTCCCCGCAGTTGGCATAGATATAAAAACACTTTGTACTTGCTTAGGAAATATGTAGTTGATAAAACTAAACAAAGGAAGGTTAATTGGGAGTATCTGCAGAACTAGTAAAGGAATTAAAACTACAAGTCACCTAGGCTAGACATTGAATAATGTAGGTTTTTGCCGTTGCCGCATGCTTTGCCGTTTGCCGGATAAGTGTGCACACATAGCTAGCTAGGCCTATTCCGAAGCCTATTCCCTTTCAAGAATTCAGCACGGGGCTGTAAAACCAAACCAGCCTAGCCTAGCCTATGCCTACTACTAGCATAATCACCACAACTACTAACTTAGTTAGCTACAGTAGTATTACTTTATTTACTTACTATCTTATTAATTACAAAGTATATTCCAGTCCACTCAAGCCTTTGTTTATTTGAGGGGACATTTTGGTCAGGGGACGTTTTGACTGATACATGCATGCACCCGGGGACGTTTTGACTAATAGCGGGGACGTTTTGGTCAGTGGACGTTTTGACTGGTAAGCATAGTAACAACTACAGTAACAACACTGTTGCAACTAAGCCTAGCACTCGGACTATATAAATAAATTATCTAGCGCATGTGGTATAGCCTAGGCTAAAGCCAATGCAGTTTAGTGTGGACTGGACAGCACAAAGTCTAGCCTAACGTAGATAACTGGCACACCTGACTCAGTCAGACAAACGGTAGACGCATACATTAATATGCTGTTGAAATACACTGTAAATGACTAAAACAATGGTTTACCTTCGAAAACGTCTTTCAAATGACTAAAATTCCATTCTTCAAGTATCTTCTCGACAAATGGGTCCATAATCGAGGTAAAATCTAGCGAAATCAATGGAAGTTGTTCAACACATTCACTCAGTATTTGTAAATTGCCGCCGCGCCAGTACTAGTATGATTGCGCTATGGATGATGAGTCAGTGTCACGTGTGGATGAAAGTCCAATTAGGAATCTGCTTACAATGACAACAACGTGACTCAAAATAGTGTCATGATATTTTGCACCAACTGCCAGCCAGTATGTTGCAGAGCGACCTTATTTTGAGTCAAGTTAATGTTTTTTGACCACATTTGAGTCATTTTGAGAATGACTCAAATTTTTTGACCCTAGTGTTTTAAGAGTGCAAGCTTTGGCACAGACGATATTACAATGTGGAATTAAGAAAAGCGTTGGCTCAAGGGTAATGCCTAGAAAGTCTGCCGTATTGGAGTTAGGAACAACTTGATTAAAGATAGTAAGTTTGCTGGTTGGGAGGTGAGATGGAGAGTTACGATAGTGGAAGGTAATGAGTTTAGATTTTAGGGGGTTTATTTTAATTCTCCATCTGGAGCACCAGCGCTCAATGGCTATGCAGACTGTTTGTAAACGATCTACAGTTAGATTTATATTTGCACTGCTGCTCCAAATGGCTATATCGTCGGCAAACTGACTGAGTTTACAATTATGGTTATTAGGGGTAGGAAGGTCATTTACATAAAGTGTGTAGAGAAGAGGGCTAAGGACAGAGCCTTGAGGAGTGCCGGCGCTAAGGGGAAAACTCCTAGAACACACATTATTGTAGAATATGTACATTGTTCTCTCGTGGAGAAATGAAGAGAGCAAGCGAATAACATTAATAGGGAAGTTATAATTAGTGAGTTTGAATCGAAGCCCATTGTGCCAAGTTTTATCAAAGGCTTTCTCTGCATCAAGAAAGAGGGCAGAAGTATAATGGCGTAGTTTAAAGCCTATTTTGGTTTGTTCGGTAAGACGGAAGATTTGATTAATAGTGCTCCTCTTGGCTCTAAAACCGGCTTGGTATTGGGATAACTTATTATTGCTTTCAAGAAAGGAGCGTAATCTGCTATCAATGATTCTCTCGAAAATCTTTCCTAAGGCAGGGAGAAGGCTAATCGGGCGAAAGTTATTAGGATTAGAATGGTCTTTATTAGGTTTTGGAAT
>JAODAF010198463.1:0-16490 GCA_027574765.1 Molpadia intermedia | reverse complement strand
CGCCCCCCCCCCCCCCCCCTGAGCACCATGGTCCCCTACGGCCATGACATTCCCAAGGCAGAATATAAGCTAAACCAAGGAAATATAGGTAAGCCACGTATGGGACCAAGTTTACAATTGTGGGTGGGGGTATTGAAAACCACTGTTTCTTGCAGTATACTTCGAAAGATATTGTTTTGAAAATGGTGATGGTAACGCCGATTGTTTGGAATTTTCCAGTAGCATTCGGTTTTCCAACTTACCAAAATTACCTGGTCCATGGTCTTCATTAAACATGTATCGTGAGATTGGCTGCAAATATATGGTGTGAACTTTAATGCCCTAGACCCCACAATACGACCCTGCTTACGTAGTATAAATGTGGCGTATATGGTAGCTTCTGTATATAACTCGTCACAAAATTGTTTTTAATGTAAAGTTTTCTGAGATTTACTGACTGTATGTCTGTTTAACCAATCACAGTGCAGGATTCTAAATAACGAAAGGGGTGTAGAATATGAAATTATTGTGTTCATGATGTTTTAAGATATATTGTCTCTTCTCTGCTCTACAGTTTCATGAACATATAATCACCACCAGTCATATCGTCGGCTTAGTTTGGTTCCTCATATCCTGGTTCTGTCTAATATTGGCGTTGGCTATCTTTGCATCATTCCGGTGAGCTTACAATACGAATCATTGTGAATTATGTATATTTTAATTTCACAAATATTGTAGAATCTAATTACCGTGATTTGTGATGTAGGGTAAGTCGTTGTAACGAATCGGCTCAATTTGCAATCCACGATATAGGTTTATACGCTTTACAAACTGTTTGACATTTTATTTTATTTTGTGAACTTGAAGACAATCCAGGAACATTTTGGAATATTGTAAAATGACGAGACGAATGATTATTAGTCACAAAACAAACAGCACAATGTTAAAACTAATTAATATTTACGTTGATGAGGACATTATGCAGACTATATGGTTGCTTATATATTTAGTATAATGTCTACGAAATGCATACTTTTAAATTCAAAATATAAAAGCAATAACTCTTGGATCCCCTTTATGGAAATCAAACTACAGGAAGTTAGACACCAATATTTGTATGTGTCGCATAAACATATGAAATTCACAGTTCTACTTTTTGTGGGGAAGTGGATGAATCTATTAACCACTTCTTATAGTGCAGGAGAACATTGTCTACTTTTATACGAGACGTAGAACAGAGGAATCCTAGAAGGCTAACTTGTTTTGACAAAAATGGGATAAGTGTTGAGCATACGATTATCTGTGTTTTATATTAACTGTTACGGTATCGTGATTAGCAGATTTGTTAATGATTTTGTACAGTAGGCCTATTCAAAATGTCATCACACTATGTTCATGTTGGCATGAGTTCATTATGTGATACATGCCCATGCAATTAATGTCCAGTTCATTAAAATACATGAGTGTATTTGATAAGTAACTATTATGTATTAAATTACTTAAAACTAAGCAAAGGGACCATATGTCTGTCTCTTCGTATATGTGTAAGGCGATGTTAGTTAAATAGCAGATACAGGCAAAGTAATCACATTAATATACGAGTAGAGAGTATTTGACTTAAAAATGGTTTGTCGAGTGACATGATGTAGTGAACAATGTACATCAACTGTATTATCACCTATGTATACAACTTGAATTTGGCCTCGGAAACACAGATTGTAATTACTTCTTATAGATGCACAGTGTGGTTTTAATCGATATTCATGAGCTAAATATGATGTTGGATCAGTTCACTAATGATTGTTTTGTTTTTTATCTTCGGGGTCTTAAGGTCTTTGAAGTGCAACAGGACGAAGATTCATTTTCAGCTATTCCTTGCCCTGCTGGCAAGAATCACCACAGATATAATTTTCAGAATCAGCCGTTTGTTGAAGTTTATGCCGGACACGTCATACAGAGGAGTCGACAGCATAGTGAGTTCATAATATCAAAACAGATGGGGGAAAATATCATCATGCAGTCAAATGGAAATGGAATTTGTAGTTACATGCTGATTCCGGAAGATAAGGTTTTAATAATATAGAAACTGGGCTTTGCGGAGGTTTTAATGTACCAAACGCCTAAAATGTATTGTAGTATTGTATATGTACTCGCATCATGAGTTGGCGTATAAAATTTCAATTTTTGAATTTGAAATCCTCAAATGGTGATAATATTTTGTCTATTTCTGAATAAATAGGTAGTAAAGGATCCCAACTCCTAACAATTTTTACCCTTAGCTTATCTTATTTGACTCAACTCTATTACTTAGGCCTAGTGTTTTTAGAGTGTACACTGTATAATGCAACTCGCCACTGATGAAAAATTATGAATGTCGGAAAGTAATCATAAGTAATAATATCTAACTACCACAACAAATACAATGCCAATAGTAATATACGAAAATTAAATATCTCACACTGCACTCTGACAGCACAGAATCGAGGTAAAACGCTACCCACACACTGCAGCCGTGAATATTTTAAGCGACAATCATAGTTGGTCGAGTTACATGGTAGACCACATGACTATATTAAAGAATAACATTTGATAATTCTGAAACAGGCTTGCGAGATGCAAAGCAGGCTCACGGTCTAACGTTCCAAGTATTCGACCAACTTGCCAAACAAAACGTAACTTACGTTAGTTGATATAGTCCTACGTAAAGAACCGTTTTGTGGTATTCTTTTATTGAGGTCATAACGCTTAAATATATTTCAGATTCAGAAGTTCTCACTGGTCTTCCCAGTTTATATTTCAATTGAACATTCGACGGTTCACAACAAGAGCCTTTAAATTGAAAGTAAACATTGAATGCGGGATATTGACTGGTTGTATCTTGAAATCTAATGGCGATATTCATATTACCTTTTTTTACCAGTTATTTGACATGGTGGACCCGAACTGACATACACATAGTTGTTTCGATTTTGTGATGGAAATACTTGGTATTTCAACAGTAGTAATCCAGCGGTACTGCATGAAGTAAACATGTTTACCAAGATGTTTCCGGTGATACTGAAAGGCAGACACGATAGCATCAATTTCATATTTAAAGCAGCATTCAGAATGTCAACGGCAACATTTAGTCTTATCTTTAAAATAGACATGTCTTTCATTCAATCGATATTATAGAAAACTACTCTGCTTTAAGGTGCCATTCTTATTGTGTTAGTCTATGTTTACTTACTTGGTATTGATTTTTATTATATTCATCAATTTTCAGCCATATTTATGTGAGGGACTAAATGTTCTCAGCGAATATTTTACCATGTGTGCTTTCGCCTGGATGTTTGTAGAAGGCTTATACCTCAACACCCTCATATCCTCGGCGGTCTTTGGAAGGCCCAATTTTTTCCGTTACTATTTCATTGCTTGGGGTAAGTACGGTAGTTGTCTGGATCATACGACCCATATATATTCAGCAACAATCATTTTGATACTGTTACGACCATCTACAGTAAGGGTAGTTGGCTTCATTATAAATTATTAAGATGCTGTGCTTCTTCTATTACAGAAATGATGGAAATTTAATATCTACGCCAAAATCATGCCAATTAGGGAAATCTACATCTGTCATGATGAAAGTAACATCCACAACATTAGGCGCCAAACGTCGCTCTTGAGGCCAAATGCCAGTGAAAATACATCTAGTTTTATAGAAAATTACGTCTACTTAGGCGCTTGGTGCGTTTGTTTATCATGTTGTGTAATACATAACATACTGAATATGTATTGATTTAATTTATCCAATACTTATGTTATTTATCCTACAGTTTCCCCGTCCTTCTTCGTAGCTTCTTGGGCGATCTCAATGATTTCAACACAGCCACGGTAAGTTGAACCACCCAAAATATTTGTGACAGTGAGACTAGTCATGCCCGACAGCGGGTTGCATATACAATTAGAGTTTATGTTCCGTGCAATCGAGGTGTGTTATAACGTACAAGAACACTACTATACACGACCATCCTATTCCGAACCGACTACTATACTATTACATTGCGTCGTGTAGTCTAGATGAGTATCAGTTTATACGTTATTGTAGCAGAATTTTTTCTTTTAATATTTCCCGACGGTTTGTTAGAATCTGATATGAACCAGACATTCTTAGTGTGTATACAATACAATAACACACTTTGCTATACTTAGAAAATAAATACTCTCAATAAAGGAAGATAACTGGACCTATAGTGTCAACTAGTCGTTTATTCGACTGCTTTGGGCATGTCTCCTCTCATATATAAAGCAACCATGGTTGATGCAAGAGTTTGAAGTTGCCAGTATAAAGAAATATACCTAAAGGAAAACAGGTCAGGTGTGCGTTCATAATTAGTCCATACTTTTATGGAGCATGTGCTTTATTTCAAAATATTTATAAAAAGGTAAGTAATTGCTATAATTAGGAAAATAGGACCTTAGTGACAATTGCTGCAAAACCAAATAGGTGTTTATGCCATAGATTTTCGTGTTAACAAAAATGTACATGAAACAAAAGGTTATTATGCTCCACATGATTTATAATAAAAACATGTTATACAGTATCAGATTAACATGATAGTGCATCGTGTTAACTTTATTCGTTTTACGTACAATCCAGAAACTTACTTTACATAAAATGGTACGTGCTTCACTGATTTTAACGTGCAACAAAGCATAGTTCAGATCAGTGCGAGATTTAGTTAAGCAACGATCTCCAAAAAATCGAAAAATGCGTCCGCTATTTCACTAGGAGTCTAATGATTTTCAGATCTTTTTTTTTTCGTGTCAATATTAGTATATTTCTCGCCACACCATCGGAATCTGATAAACCATTGTTGAATTGGTTGAAATATGATGTTTTTGCATGGGAGATTCCATCGTGCGATCTACATATATCTGAATATTTGAAGTAATTGTTTATTTTCTTATTACAGATGTTGGCCGTTGTATGCAATAGACAATATATATTACTTACTACTGATAGAAGTTCCCAGGGATATTATATTTACAGTAAGTATAGTGTACGCCTCATTCTAGTCTGGGAGAAATGTGTATTAGACTCAAATCCAGGAAAGTAAATCCCGCCAAATAGTGGGGGCAACAAACCATCACTTCCCCCACTCGACGAAAACATTTATAAGAAACTATTGCAATACGTATTTGTAACAGTATAAATCAATTAAAATAAAGAATGACAAAATTACCCTGAACAAGTTTAAGAAAATTGTAGGAATTAACTTTAGAAAACGCATTTGGCGGTAGAAAAATCATGACCGAGTCCAATGTTACTATAAATGTGTCCCTAATGCTTCCGTTTTATCTGACAGCCCTGTTTCCAGTGGCGTAACTAGACATTTTCATATTTGGGGCTGAAGGAGTAGTGAAGGGGGCGAACTTGAAGGTATTGAGAGAGGAGGCAAAATTTGTGTTTGAGTTTGTGTGTGTGGCTTTGAGCAACTTAAAAACTTCTGACATTTCATTTGGGGGACAGCAGGGGGAAAGGATTCTGCGAGGGGGCTGTCGCCACCTGACCTCCTTCTGGTTACGCCACTGCTTGTTTCGGTCAAGTGTTCGAGGACTATAGGTTAGTCTACACTCCAGTCTAAGAAATACAGTCTGTGCGGTCTAGCCTAGCTCCCAGCTATGTATAGCAGTTTCAACACAAACAATGTGGGATGGGTAGTAAGGTGATCTGGGGATATAACTAAGCTACGACATACAGGGGCGGCGGAACCGGAGAAACAGAAGGCACATATGCCACTCCCACTTTTGTGGAAAAGCTGCATTGGCCTCGCTCACATGTTCGAGCTTTGCCATCTAAAACCTGCCCTAACCCACTCACACCCTGAGAATTTTCAATAAAATGAATAAAATGTTTGTACTAAAATATGGAAAATTATTTAACTCAAATGTATTTTAAAAATTGCAAACGATTTTACATCTAGGCAACCGTAGGTAGGCCAAAAATTTATCACACTGCAATCACATATTTGCGCCGTTAGACTAAACCACAAACATGATTGGCTTCAATGACGGGTACACCTCCATTTTAGTCTGGAAGTATTTTTTATTTTTTACATATATGATTAAAAATCGATCAAAGTAACATGTCCTCCTGGTGAAAGTTAGTGGTTGTTAGTCGTATCAAAAATTGTATTTAACTTATAATGTGATTAAAATATACCGATTGAGAGGATGTCCCAGGCACTGTTTGGAAAGTAATACGTATTATACTACCACTAGATCTAATAGTAGTCAGAGATTAGATGTACAGTACTCTCGTAAAGCAATTCGTCAAATGCCACAATTATTTATTTTTGTTACATTTCGGAACCTATGTAGTCAACTTGGGGTGTGTGTGTGTGTATGTGCGCGTGCGTGTGTGTGTCTGTATGTGTGTGTGTGTGACGCTTGAACTTGTTACCTCAAGAACAAGATGTTTGATAGGTACCATACTTGGTATATTGCCCGTAGTGCCCCCAACATGGTACGAATTTGAAACCATTATCTTGACCCATCTCTCGCTGAGCGCCTTGTCAGAAAGAGAGCACTAGATTGTAATTATTATATGTAATTCTTTCAATATTTCTCGCAGCTTAATTGCTTTTTCCTGTTTCACATCATATTCGTGCTGGTGACGAAATTAAAAAACAACAACTCTGGAGAAACACAAGTTATCAGGTACGGTAATTAATTGTGTTTATATTCGGGTCATATTGATATATACTCTTAGTCATTTTCCTGAATCTTCCAATGGAGATTCTATTCAACAATTAAAATTAGCAACTTTTATGAATAACCAATATTATATTTGGTAGAAGAGGCATACAACATGTTCAAAAACTCCATATGTGACATGTGGTGAAAGAAATACTATTTTAAACTTCAAATGACAACTGTCCCTAGACGACATTTGACCTAACATACATAACTCCCTAAAAGTTTTGTAGCATTTTGAAACAATTACCCTATTTAAGAATACGCATGCAATTTTGAACAATAAAATAAATCAAGACTTAAAATTTCTGGACACCGAAAATCAGCCACTACCAATCAGCTACTACCAATATTTATATAATTGGCAGGGTCTTTTTCGAGGGCTCTTGATGGGGGCACTTTAAAAAGTGACCACTTTCTCCTGAAAACCGTGCTGGGGGGTCTAATGGAGGGGGTTTGATTAATTAGGGGTGCTTAGATCATATGTAATATGCTGACTACTTTTGAAGTAAATGTGTGGAATTTTGGCCAATTAAGGTTGAGGCTGGGGGGGGGGGGGCAGCTATGTATATATGTATGTTACAAAAGGCCCTGATCAGTGGTAGAAGAAGCATTTTAATATTTTTCAAGCAATAAACTCTAGATGGCCTTTAACCTCAATGAACAAAAAGCAATGAACACGTCTAATGAGCCACTACTCAACGATGATTATGAACATCGAATAGGCTATACTTTTGTTGTCATATTTCTGATCGTTCGTTTGAGTGAGCTCTGGATTAAAATTCATCAACATCCCATAACATTGACCCATACCTAATGTCCATTGCTTTCAACTCATCGAAGTTTATATGAAAACAAACATTTTAATAAACAGGGATATTTTCAACGATAACCTTAAGTGACCCAATATGACAAGCAAATTTGCCATGCACTACTTATGCCATCAGTAAGAACAAAGTTGGTGAATTTCCATTTAGTTCTGAGGAATAAAAGCAGTTCAAAGATTTCAATGCAATAACCTCAAATAGATACATTATAGATTTTGGCTGTACATATCTGGTATGCATTACTAACTATTGCAATAAGCTGACGACATGATGAATACTGATGAGCAGCTCTAAATTTATAGATTTGACCAAACCGTTTGGAAAATTTAATGACATATTATGCATTGTATTTTAAACAAACAACGAGTTCGCTGAGTACGCGATGCATGCGTATTCAGTGTGGGGTGCGCCAATATCGACCCACTTCGAATTATGGCACTTATCCTACAATATCATACTTTTTGGTGAGATTTACTAAACCTGTTACATGTTTATCCACAGGAAAGCAGTTAAGGCCCTTTTTGTTCTCCTGCCGCTGTTGGGGGTCAGTCATCTTCTCTGGCGCATTGAGGCTCCCCTGTGTAATGCCAATCGAACAGTTATAGTTATTTATTACTTTGGAATACGAACTCTGTACGCCTCCCAGGGTTTTGCTGTCGCCATGTTGTTCTGTATCTTAAACAAAGAGGTAAGATTATATAACGATAAGTTAGATGTAGTTGGTTGGCCCAGTTGAGTTTTTCCCTTTAGAAAAATGACAATATGGACTTGTTAATGACCATTTAAAGCAAACGGCTGACCTACTAAAATAGTGCGCCACACCGTTGTTTCATAGTTGAATGTCTCACAATGGCAGGATTCCATTTAGAAGTCCACGAGAAAGTCACAAGTCGAATCGAAAGTCTTTAATAAATGTAGGGGCAAGCCTCAAGTCGAGTCGCAAGTCTATTGAAGGGAGATCCGAGTCGACTGGCTATTTTAGAATATATATATTTTATTGCAAATATATATTATCTTTGAGTATATATTTGATTAAAATAAAAATAAATTAAAATTAGTAATATATTTACAAACATTTATATTTATGCTTTTGATATTTCTTTTTCTCGCGCTATATTTTTCACAGTAGATAGTTTGGCAACATTGTCACAGTGAAAAGTAACTATGTTTTATGATTATCCTTGTATTAGGACGTTTTACCTTAGTTATTTAATATTCAAAAAATTGGTTATTTAACAATCTTTCTACAAACATTAGAAAGAATCCAATAACCTTTCTACATCTACCAATTTACTACAATCTACCAACCAACTTCCAGAAAAAGAGAGGTATTTATATATACACCATATGTAGCTAGGAACAGAGATGCGTAACAATGCTCCCTGTTGCATCATTGTACCAACTCGACTATTTTACATACGTCATTACACGTTCACGGAACTCGAAACTAATGTAGCCGCTCAGATTTTCGAGCAGGGAATTGCTAAGAGATACCGACGACGTTATGAACAGAATACGGATGCCGTGTTGAGCCATGTTATTTGAGAGATTTCCGGCTCACCGTCGATCCAGTTTTGCACCGTGCAAACTGTCCGGTACATGAAGGGTTAATACTCAGTATGCATCTTCAGGAAATGAAGACCTGCGGAAATATGTAGAAGTTACATTGCTAAGAGTAAGAGTTGAAAACACAACCATATTCGTTCTAGTCAAAACAGTGTTCTTTAGTTGTCTTTCCTTCTTAACAATAATGTTTACCGCATTGGCCGCTGATGTATGCAACATTTGTAAGAATGGCATTTCTGTCCTGGATGACCCCCATATGTAAGTTTATCAATAAATGGCTGCGCCTTTATTTGAATTAGGGGTAATAGTCAGCGGTGTTTTTCGGGTATGGTTTGTCTAAAAGCAGGTATTATCTTTAGCCTGGGCCACCAGGTCATGAATGGTCACATAGAGGCAGCAACTAATCCCCCAGCTCCAACTGATACTATGAGTAGTAGCACAAAGTCAATGTCCATATATCTCACGAAGAACATATTTTATGATATATGTCAACTACTGCCAGCAAATTTCATCAACTGTTAATGTTTGTATTCTCAGGTACGTGTCTCTGTCAAGAGGAAATGGCATGTTTGGGTGAACATTATGGACACATCGAAGAGAAGAACCTCAGTGATCACTTCCGCCTCTGACGTAAGTGTTTTTCACCTGCCGAAAGGAGTTTCATTTTATGATTGTTAATAATAACGTTGCTATTTTTGAGGAGTTGGAGAGGTTTGAAAGCTTAAATTGATATTATGTAAAGAGGCATCGATAGCAGTACGTTCCTTTTTTAAGTTGAAGACGATTGAGAATAATTCACTTCCCATAGTACTTTTCATTACCGTGTCATGGAGATTCAGGTTGCTTGTATGGCATATCTATAGTGGAGTGTGAACGGTGGTGTCGGGTGACCTGTGTTTACTAAAGGCGATATTTGGTATGAAGATGGTGGAAATGAACTTTTATTGATAATAATATATTCTACCTATATCATGCTTAACACTGTCCGACGATTTACAAATATCCAGTCACATAATGGTTCATTCCGAAAAACGTTCTCAAACCCCCGGGGACTTCGCATACAAGAATGTCAACACACGGCGCACCAAACCAATATTATCCCT
The DNA here is from genome assembly GCA_027574765.1 of Molpadia intermedia. Classification (NCBI taxonomy): domain Eukaryota; kingdom Metazoa; phylum Echinodermata; class Holothuroidea; order Molpadida; family Molpadiidae; genus Molpadia; species Molpadia intermedia. The sequence goes on along the minus strand of JAODAF010198463.1, from coordinate 6,277 downwards.
GCCCCAAATAAATTATGCTGAGCACCAAGCGAGAAGGTAACATATTTCATTTGTAAGTCTTTGGTATGACTCAGCCAGGAATCGAACCCGGCCCTCGGCTGGAAGCGGAGGCGCTAACCAATGAGCTAACCAGTGAGGTTACGGAAATGCAGTTGGTTAAAAGTGGGTAAAAATAAGCCGAAGCAATTATTGTGGTAATTCAATATCGGTATTGCTCAATTTTCTTACTGCTCCATCATAGCACACCACCGTTACGTAATTTTTCACGTAACTAACGATACGATAATGTTTAATAGTCTAAGTATCCGCAAATGTATTTAGAACACAGTGAATCACTGCTTACCTGCGTACTTGTTTATTTTCAGGTGAGCTCACGCAGTCACGCGACCAGGGGAACAGGAAGACCCGGAAGTGGTACATTTGATTCTCTGAATCGACCCGGAAGTACAATAGTAGAAACGAATGCCTAGCACGTATAAAACTGAAAACATTTATAGCAAACATTGCCTATTTTCTACACAAACACACATTCGATAAAAGAATCACTTTGATAATGTTGCAGGTGCCATTTTTCGATTCATTTGCCTTTTGAATATTTTTATACTCAGAATGACTTTTGTTATCATAGAACATCACATACTTAATGCTTTTTGAATCTTCGTATAGTGGTGCATATTCGATTAAAATAATTAAAGTTGTCTTAGTAAAGAATGCTAATCACATTATGTAAAGAGAAAGAGGTTTTTTTTAATATTATTATTATTGTGGACTTTGAAGTATAATATAATATATAGTATACTATAGTTATTTTGCTAATTGGGCGACCATGGCGTATAATCTATTAAATTTACGCTGTAATGACTCCGTTACAAACTTCGTAATTTAACTAAATTTGATATGGAAGAGTGGTTGTATTTTTGTTGTAATTGCAGATATTTCTGGCGTCATTCATCTGTGTATTCTATAATGTAACACACACAATTATTGAATTCACGTCGTTACACACTGATTATATACCAACTGATTATATACAAACTGTGTTAACATTGACTAGCGGACGGGAATAATGTGGATAATACTGGATGTGACTATAACTAAACACCGATAGATTTATTACTTAGACAGATTTTACATAAACATTTTACCTCATGTGATGTGGTAAATGCTTTAAGTGGCTCATGCATGAGCAAAATCATGTACTCTTGTACAGTCTTGTATCTGCTTTTGCTGAGGGTTGTTTCTTCATTGTGGTATAAAGCCGTGTTATAGTTGCTTTGCATACGGTTTGAGGACCTGAACAAAATAATTTCAATTCCTCGAAAGGAAATTGGGAACAATATGTCCTCAAAAGGAAATATATTGTTAAAGATTAGGATATAGGGTTGAAATACAAAGGAAATTTCAATGTCCTCGGACTGAATGTAAATCACACCTGTGGGTTCTTTCTTGGTGAGTAGAGAAACTTCGAAAGTTTTAGTACTTATTTTAAGTATATAAATATATAATGTAGCCTACTGTAAATAAAGTATTTTTTAATTATAAAGTAATTTTTAAATAAAGTATGTAAAATACCTCTGTCACGTGTCACGATACTGCCGAGTGTTATATGTTTAGAAAGGAAATGTAAATCGATTACTTTTGCAATTATATTTGCCAAGAATGCATGGAAAGGAACATATCCCTTGTGTTTTGTATAATGAAATGTAGAGGTTTAAAATGTTATCATCCTAATGAAATAATTTTATTATCATTGATTAGCCCCAAATGACCGTTATACACCAGGCACACCAAGGCGTACAACATTTTTCATCCTAGTGGCGTATATAGAAATCGAAACAAAATGGAAATATTCTGTTGTGGGCGACTTAGTGGTGTAGGGGTGGTGGAGGACTCTTACACGAGGATAGCTCTTGGTATGGATATTAGCCGAAAATGACGTGTGTCGCTATCCATTCCCGAAACACATGACCAGTACATAAATAGGTTTAATTGATTCTTCATCAGTTTTTATAAAACAGAATTGGTTGAAAGAACCAATATTTTAGGGCAGTGTATCCTTAGATGTTCTTGAAATCTAGAAATGAAAGTATTTAATAACATCCATGTATGCGAGGTCATCTGTGCTTAGCGCTGCCCCACTGTGAAAGAAGTTACGCCTGTAATAATATAAGAAGCATCAGTCATCAATTATATTTGCGTTTCACCCCCTCCTCGTCAGATATTTGTTGTGTTTTGGTACTTACCGTATGTCATAAGTATTAATGAGTTTATGGGTCAAATGTATATAATACTGGGGTATCATGTGCGCATGTCACTATATAATTAACAGTGCTTTATGTACGGATCGATGTATAGTTTTGGGAAAGCTAATTTGAGATAGGATATGTATTAAGTTAGCCATGCCTGAAGCCTAATTAGTTTTATATAATTTTAACAGTTGAACCAAAGACTATATTACTGAAGCATACTCGAATTAAATATGTGCGTTGATAGTTACGGTACGTTTTTTTTATTTCATACAGATGGCGCAATTCTGATCATGAAGAGGTTGCAGTTTTAAATATATTTAGCCGAACTTAATTACATTTTGTCATCATGTCATATTTTCTAATATTGTTTTTATTACTCTTAACCATGTACATATTACTCACACAAATTTAATGTTACTAATTCCATGCATACTTTCATGCACATTTATAGATATGAATATTGGGGGCAAACCCATACGACATAGGCCTATATGTATAAGAACAAAATTGTATGTATCGATTTACTGAGAAGAAAGGAAGGAGAGCTCTGCGGTTGTTTATATAACAACCACTCTCAAATTAAATTTGGATAGCCAAGAAGGTGATTATAGATTTTCCGAAAAATATATGATTCTTGACAAGGAATATCTTGGACAAACAATCATTGGAAGGTTCTGTGTTCCATGCTTGATAGGATAAAAGAAGAAGGATAATTATAAACGTGTCTGAAGTGAAAACCTGTTTTAAGAATATGTTACAAATACCTACAAAGCTTTCTTTTCGCAGAAGTGACACAAATACATGCATATTATAAAATACAATAATAAAGAGTTGATTGGGTCCACTCCTAGTAACTTACAGTAAACATAAATTACAAGAATTGTCATTAATTAATAACTTGAAAGATTTGTCTGGTATTAGCATTTATTTTATGGAATTTTGGGTCAATATATGAACAAATATAATATACGTAATATCTAAATGTACTGTCATTTTTTATGATGTATGTAAAATCACTAAATCAGCTATTATAATGCGTGTCGTTTCAATATATGATACTAAGTTCGGTGAAGAATATTATTATTCTGGATGATAATAATATATCATATCATCCTTGAATGAATGAATGAAATCATCGTTTCTTACATTATGTATATCCAGGTGATTATTAATATTGTATATTACCTTTAATAGTTTCTTTCAGAAACAATTCGTTGCTTCTACGAATAGCTGGAAAAGATGGATGCGTATTCGTCTTAGCGCTCACGAGGTGCCAGTTCTGTTCCCATAGACCGTCTTGTGCGTGAAGACTGTTATCGTAACTGGACACCGCGGACATAATCCTTTCGCGAAATATTAGAGGGCGCAATATTACTAAGCCGAACGCTACATAGATCTACCTTGGTAACAAAATATATTATATATAGGTGATTATTAATATTGTATATTGCCTTTAATATTTACTTTCAAAATCAATTCGTTGCTTCTATGAATAGCTGGAAAAGATGGAAGCGTGGTTCTACGTTTGCGTATTCGTTTTAGCGCTCACGAGGTGCCAGTTCTGTTCCCATACCAGTCTTGTGCGGACATAATCCTTTCGCGAAATATTTGAGGGCGCAATATTACTAAGCCGAACCCTACATATATATATAGATCTGCCTTGGTAACAAAATTATTATTATTTTAAAACTTACTGCATTGCTCGCTATTTATAGATAAATGTGCTATAAATTTTTCATAGCGCCTCAAGTTTTGGGTTATCGGATCGAAGCGGTAAGTAGGCCTACATGTAAATCAGATATATATCGTCTATTCCAGTGCTGTCTTTCAGTGGTGCCGGGTAATTTTCTTTTGTTCTCGGTGTGCCAATTTTAATTCAATTTGTATATTGTTCCACCGTAGGCCCCGGTACACATATAGGTGTATAGCGCCATCATTAATCCTAAGATGTTCGCACTTGAAATAACCAGAAATTGTTTTGGGGCTATATTTAATCTTTTCGCATCAAGAAACTTTCGCGAGGGGACTTTCTGAAAGTTTGGCCTACTTGTTATTCTTGAGTATCTTTTTTACTAACTTTCATCTTTCATCTAGCAGTAAGGGATTCCTTCAATCTTTCTTTCATTGCCTCGTGTTTAGCCTACAACCTTAGCTTTGTACGTTAGGCTACACTAGGTCCGTTTTTAGACTACATCTAGTTGTGTACGACATTGCTGCAATTTCCTACTAGCTACCCCGTGTTAGAATGTTGTTGGCAATGGTAAGCCTACTTTGTTTGGTATGCTATTAGCTTGCCCTTAGTCCCTTGTTTTTTCTCACGCTCTCTGAAGGCCTTTCCAACTTGAGTTGATCCCCCGACCAGGGACATTTCTCATGACACTAGGATTTGCCGGGTTAGTCCAATACGAATGTTTGGGCCCTCTTCTTTACCTTCTAGTAAAAATCGCGCCTTTCTTCTTCTTCCACTCTAGCAAGTATATTGACCGAGGGACTGGAAACACTGGCGTCCGTCGATTGGTTTACGGTGGATGATAAATAGCCTGGTGGTCCTTGAAGCAGGATGGAATTGATAATCATTCGTTTTATGAGTAGCCTTGATTCACGGGTTAAATGAAGACGCTTAAACTCTGGCTCGACCGCGTTAGGACCATGTGTTATGGGTATAAAGCTGAGATCACTTTGAAGCTGTATTGTATGGTCGGTTCATGATTTGGAACAATCTATTTCGGGAAACGTAAAATACGACGGCCTGTGTCTATCGACCAATGCAGAGCCATGCATAGACATCTCTCTATATACGGCCCTGAATCAATACTTTGTGTTTGAAGTAGTCATATGAGAATATATCTAGCGCCATCAATACAAGTTTTTCATGTCTTGAATTTTGGCTGTAAAGTCACTCACTAAAGTACTACTAGTACTCCGATTTTTTTGCTAAGTTGAATAATCAGATAATAACCTAGTAACAAAGATATAATGCAAGGATATAACTGCAATTTGTGCAATAGAAAACTCGTTGGAACCATTGTAGGTGAGGAAGGGTGACTTCTTATGACTCTGCGCGGCATATTCAATATACTTACCACATAATTATGATCGAATAATATTAGAGCCAGAGACCCTGTACGTATATATTTCTAACCATGACCCCTCGATACACATAACCCATTCTGTCTATATGGAGTTCTTAGAATCAGTTTCAAATGGTTGATTGAGAACATGTTATGAATCTAGACATAAATGTTGCTTATATTTGATGGCGTCCTTTCTCTGATATAAAGATATTTGTATGATTGATGAATGCTGCTTGAGGTTACCAGAAGCAAAGATGGATGTACTTGGGAATGAATAACAGATGACCGTGGCTGATCTAGGGGGATTAGATATATTTTCCCCTCGAGACCCTTTTAAAGGCGAATAATTCGTCTGTCATCCCTGATTTCCGTGTAAACAAAAACACCCAACAAAATATGTTTGATATAAAGGGTACAGTGAATTATGATAGGCATGTATGCCTATACCATAGCCCCACAACCCATCCATTTTGTAGATCACTGCATGGTTCTACGGGAAGACATGATCTCATTCCCGTGACACAGGGCGGTAGATTATAACTGACACCGGTGCTATCCCATGCAATTTTCACTATCCATTGTAGTTTATATCCCCTACACTGAGGTTACATGTACTGTAAGTTGTGTCACCACAATCATGCACTGCATGTGTTTTACAGACTCGTTGTAATGGGATCTCGACTGATATATAGGTGGATCATTTTGAGGGCGTTTAATCGTATGACTTCTTAAAGAACCTCGGTGTTCTGCAGACGCTGTGTAATGGGATCCGGCCGATAAAAAGGTGGATCATTTTGAGGGCATATAATCGTATGACTATTCTTAAAGAAGCTCGTTGTTCTTAATACTCGGTTTAATGGGATCCGGCTGATATATATGTGGATCATTTTGAGGGCGTATGATTGTATGACCGTTGTTATAGGAGCTCGGGGTTCTCCAGGCTCGGTTTAATGG
>JAODAF010197353.1:0-16512 GCA_027574765.1 Molpadia intermedia | reverse complement strand
TTCATGGGCCAGAAAAGATAGGAGACGGTATGGGGAGGGGCGAGAGGATTGGGTGATATACTGTAGACAGTATACCAAGCCCATATATCCATGTCCCTGAATATAGGTGAACATTTTTTGAGTTTCCATTGAGTCAAAATGGTGGAAAGAGATGGAACAAAGTCCATAAATTATATTCCTTCTAGTCAACGCTACAAGTACTTTAAGATATTGAGTATTACTTAATTTCCCTTGGTGTAGTAATTTATGGCTGCACAGGATTTTGCTGGAATTAATAGACTGTGATTTTGTAAAACTGCAGTAATGGTTAACGTTTCAGTTTCCCTTGTGTAACAATTTAGTCTGATGCATTTCTTTCATCATAATTGTTAGTTCTCACAGTGGACTCAAGACTCATTATGTTCATAGAGGCTACAGCTAGTGTTAGTTGGAAAAAAAAATCTTTCAATAAAGCAATCACTTTATCAAATATATCAATAATATATATATATTTCGAGAGGTTGATGCTACAATTTCAAAACAGCAGGAGAGGAATAGTATGTTTCAACCATCAGATAGTCCTTCTGTACTTTAAGATGTTAAGAATTACTTAATTTCCCTTGTTAATTTATGGTTGCACAGGTTTTAGATTTTTCTTATTTAATGGACTGTGAATTCGTAAAACTGCAGTAATGTTTAACCTTTAATTTTCCCTTGTGTAACATTTCAGTCTGATGCATTTCTTTCATCATAACTGTTAGTTCTCACAGTGGACAAGACTCATTATGACAAGACGTTGATGCATGATACTATTCGCGTCACATGTTTCATAGAGATTTGCTATCCTGATTACTCATCATGTTCATAGAGGCTACAGCTAGTGTTACTTGGAAAAACATCTTTCATTTAAAGCAATCACTTTATCAAATATATTAATAATATATATATTTCAGGAGGATGACTGCTACAATTTCAAAATGGCAGGAGAGGGATAGTGTTTTTCAACCATTAGGAGGGGTACACTATATGCCTGGAAGAAAGAGGGAGCTTGCTTTTGAATATATTGTATCAATATGTGGGATCCAGTCATGTCATGTCAGTCAATTTTGATTAACTTAGGAAAATACTACTTTGTGTGGGGTGTAGTTGGAGGTGTGTAGTGAGAGGGGTATAAGGGGAGGGGAAGGGTATCTCCCTCTGTTGAATAAAATTGAGGTCACATATGTGCAATATCTACAGTGTATTGTAGGCTTTGGCATATGGGAGGATATCTCTCATCATATTTAAGTATTGTGGAGGGGGGGGGGGTGTCTAAGCAAGGCAATTTTTATTCTGTGTTGAAGTTCCATTGCCAAAAAGAGTAAAAAAAACACAAGATTGAACTGACAAATTCAAATAATTGTCTTGGTATTGGTGTAAGCAACTGTCTGCTAATCAAACATATGACCAAAATAAAACCTCCAAAGGGTAAAATAATAATTAGCTGATTAGGGGGAAAAATCAACCCTAGATCATGTATATAATATATTTCTATATAAATATATAGAATTACATATAAATCATGTACAGGTGATGACCATTATTTCCCCAAAACTTACTGGTTTGGGTATTTATGAGCACCTATACTTACCTTGTTGATACATCAATCTTATTTCTAGCTACTAGCCTTATTTCAGAAGAAAGTGGTCACCATTCACCCTAGAGGCCATCACCTTCATGACCCGGCCAGAGAAGGTGCTCATTCTTATTCCCAGAGCACAAGAGACCATTGCTCCCATGCCCAGGATTATTATGGCAACCCTAATATTAGACTAACCTTACTAACTAAGAGATGTGTTTTTGACAGAAAGCTCAGCAATGCCAGGCAGAGTCTGGAACCAGGTCCCTCAGGAGTCTCTTGGAGTGGATGCACTCCCCCAGGGGGCACTCGATCACATAGTCGGCATTTATCCCATCCAGTATGAGTGACTAGCCACTGTATTCCATGCAGTACGCAATGAGCAGCAGCTTTAGAAGGTTCACCCATGTCCTTCCCGATCTTTGGGAGGCAAAGACAATACCCAAGGGGAGTGATGGTGGGAGGTATCAACAAGGTAAGTATAGACGCTCGTAAATACCCAAACCAGTAAGTTTTGGGGAATTTACAGTGCTTACTACATGTAACTTACCATGTTGTGTTGATACATCAATATCATAGTTTGACACCGTTACCTTGGAGGGAGGCATGACCCACAGGAAGAACGCACCAGAACAGCTTGGTCAAATGCCGCTCCGGTGGCTAGAAAGTCCATGCTTCACATGCATGGTGCTAAACTTAGAGGAGTACTAATTATTTAATAACATTGCACCACACTAAACCTATAGAAAATGTAGGGTTAGCATGTTGTTGGGAATCAACAATTCAAAAGGCTTCTGTTGCAATAAAGTGTGATTGAGTCAGAAATCTATGCCAAGTGCTCTAAATTCTGATAATTCAGAAGAATAAACATTAATAACAACAATGTGAATTAAATCAAATGTCTAGGGAGCAAAGTCAATGAAATGCTTTAAAAATAAAAAATACATGTACATACACCCGATTACATTAAGCTCCCAGCTATACACAAATAGTTGGTCTGCTCTAAGATTATTTTTCATTGATATAAAGAAAAAACACCCTTTGGCATTGTTTAAATTAAAAGAAAAATAACACATATGTTCCCCCTAGAATGACGCAAATTTTTAGCCATTGACGTCTGTTTTGAAACAAATCTGCTTTGAATATTAGCCAATATTGTAAAAAAATGTGCCAATGATGCATCAGACTTGTATTAAACTTGACAGCACAAATAGCAAGACACAAAATCGAGTGGTGAATGAACTTGTGACAACAAGAATAGTACATTTAAAAAAGTACACACATTTTTGAAAATGCAAATTTTGGTGAGAAAAAAATTAAACTGGATAACGGATATATATACACACCAAATGATATAATCTAGGAGTAGTTTTATCAAATTTCACCTGCCAATTATTATGATCAAACAATGAAAAGGGTAGGTGAGGCATGAAGGATAATGTGGGGCATATGAGGCTAGGGATGCAGTGAAGCATGAGGTGAAGTAGGAGGGGTGAGGCATAAGAGTGAGGTATATGGGATGTGGTGAGGCATGAGGGATATGGTAAGACATGAGAAATGAGGTATGTGGGGCATGAGGGATAAGCTGGAGCATGAGGCTAGTGGTGCAGTGAAGCATGAGGGATGAGGTGAATTAGGAGTGGTGAGGTGAGGCATAAGAGTGAGGCATATGGGATGTGGTGAGGCATGAGGGATATGGTAAGACATGAGGAATGAGGTGGGGCATGAGGGATAAGCTGGAGCATGAGGCTAGTGGTGCAATGAAGCATGAAGTGAAGTAGGAGGGTGAAGTAAGGCATATGGTGAGGCATGAGGGATATAGTAAGAGTAAGACATGAGGAATGAGAGTGGCATGATGGGTGAGGTAAAGAATGGGATCCAGTGAGGCTTGATGAATATGATGGGACATGATGGGTGAGGTGAGGTATGAGGTGGGGCATAAGGTGTAGTGAGGCATGAGGGGTACACTGAGGCAGGAATTGAAACAAGAGGGGTTGTGGGAGGCAAGATGGGCGAGGGAGGGAAGATGGGTGAGGGAGGCAAGATGGGTGAGGGAGGCAATAGGGGTGCAGTGAGGCATAAGGGGTATGGTGAGACATGAGGAGTGTGGTGAGACATGGGTGTGGTAAGGCATGATGGGTGAGATGAGGCATGCAGTGAGGCATGAGGGGTGCACTGAGGCAGGAATTTTAAAAGCAAGTGTCACAGACACAAACACACATGCCAACCTGACTAAATACAGTAGGTTCCTTTTGCTAAAGCAAGGAATCAAAAATGGGAGGGTGGAATTGAGACTTCACCCACAAATCTGGTTAACCCCATGTTTTGCCCCCCCCCCTCAAAATGGTATTGCTTAAAGTAGCCTAGCACAAGTTTAACATGAGAGTAGGCCTACAAATTTGTCCTTCTCAATTTTTGGCTTTCTCCCAATTCTTAACTCCGCCCCCTATCTGGCAGTCATGAAATGTCTGGCATTGGACAATTCAGAAATTGAGTGATGTGACTATATAATTGCCTTTAACATTCACTGTACCAGCTTGACAGTGTCTGCCGATGCATGAGCACGTCACGTCTTTACACATTCACAGGAAGCCTGAATCTAAAGTAGGGGCCAGTTTTTTAGCAGGCCAACAGGAAGATACCCAGCCATTTCTATGTCGCCCTCAGGAAACCATTGATCCAGTTTTGCACTTTCTAAACTGCCTTACAAAGGAGGGTTAACCCTGTAAAGTGAAAACAACTTTCAGTTTTTGTCTTAACTCATGACAAAACAATATTCTTTTGAACTAATTACAGTAATGGAGAAAGCGAAACTGTAACTTTCCTAGAAGAGAGATAAATAGTGACAAAGATAGTTACACAATTAGCAATTAGCAATAATGCATGAGACAGCCTAGGGAAATGGCAAAACTGAGATTTCAAGCAAATTAAAGAATGGAATAAATTCACACAGTTCCTTCATGGGGAAAGAAGTAAATTATAGATGCTTATGATGAGTACATGCAGTATGCATGAAGAGAGGTCCTAAAATATGTCACAATTTAAATGAGATCTCAAGAAAGTTGAGTATGCGTGCAAACTAAATTTTCTTGAGTAGGCACCAATACTTGTGAGGATAATTAAACATTTCAAAAAGATAAATCCAAAGAAACAAAACAAAGAAAATTTATGGTGGAAACTGGAAACAAGAGCTGGAAATGGTATGTGTGCAAACCATGGTGGCAGAATAGGGCACTACATGGGGGAAGTATTGGAAACACATCAGGGGACATCAGACTGGAAGTTGGGAGATATATGTAGGGGAAGGGTAAGGGAAGTGGTAATAAACTGCCAATTTGCCATATGGCAACACTAAATGGAGGGGGCAGGTATGTCAAGCACAGTAAATATATCATTTCTCCTATTCATGATGTACTGTAGGTTTTCAACAGGAAATGTGTTTCCATTATTTTAAATGAATTCTTCAACATTTTCTTGTACAATAACCAATGTATTGCTGCAAAATTTTGATGAGCCTATTAACTGCGAAACTTCACCATATGGCGGCGCCTGACCTCTGGCTTTAAAATGCTACCAGATGTGTGGGTTACAAACATGAGTACTGTTTTCCCATCAATGACAAAGCACAAAACTCACATTATGCATGTAACAAACCTACAGTGTATGATATGCTAAAATCAATCAGCTTTGGTAGATCTACATGTATACTGTTGAAGTGAAACATTACATCAAAAATTAGCCCTCTCGGGCAAATCCTAGTGCCACCATTACATAGAGTATCTGTATACTGTGTTCAGAGTTGATGCAAGACACGTATACAGTACTGTACAGTTTTGTTTTAGATCCGATGCCCCTTGAATTAATGTGCTCGATCAGTCCTTGTGAATTCATGCTTTGTGATATCTATACATCAGGTGCTTGTATTAAGCCACTGAGCTGTATAGCATGATTAGTTCATATTACAGTGCTATATTTTACATACTGGCCAATGATGCCAATAGTATTGCATCGGCTATACTCATGTGTCAGCAAAATGCCATAGTTAGGCAGTTTTTAAGATAATCTTTCCATTCTGAATGGAAACTAAGGAAAGGAAAGGAAGCCTATTTGAAAATAGGTCAAAATGTAAACCAGAATTCCCCAAAACTTACCTGGTTTGGGTATTTACGAGTGATATGACTTACTTGTCCCTTACACTAATGCACTCTTCTACCGCGTCTAAAACTCTCTTGGTAAACTTTAACACAGTACATAAACGGCGCCCCCAACGTCCAATGACGTCACTCTCGGGAACACCGTGATACTTCATTCTCTTCTAAGAAGCTAAAGACATAAAGACATAAACCCTCCGATTCCCGAAAGGAAGGGAGAGAGAGAGACAAACTCTCCGCCCAAGTGCTTGTGCAGTGAGCTGGGTGGCACTAGGTGGGACAAGGACTAAAAAACGACAACTCTGAGGAGACTCACCGTAAGAGTATTCAGATGTAAGGCTTGTCCTGGAACGTCTCAGTTTGTCCTCTTCATAATTCCTGTGGCTTAAGAAGATGAAACTGTTAGCATCAAAGATCCACAGGGTGACACAAGGTGATACGACGTGCAACAACGTGCAGGTGAAGAACCTCAAATAAACTCCAATCTTGCTGGACTAGTCTGGTAAAGGGTCCAGTCAAGTCAGAACCAGTCAGCCCTTGTCTGACCCTTCCTAACCCGCAAGGCGTGGGGCGGGAGGAGGGCCGTGATAAGGGACAGGTAAGTCATATCACTCGTAAATACCCAAACCAGGTAAGTTTTGGGGAATTTACTTCGTTCATTCCTTACCTGTCCCTTACACTAATGCACAGAATGGCGCCGTTTACAATGGGGGGAGGCCCGGAGCGCGGGACCCGCGCACCGGAACACCCAACACTGCACGACCAAAGGCCATCTCCGAAGTCAGTGTATCGGACAGGTAGGAAGACACGAATGTGGAAGGAGTTTTCCAAGCCGCAGCTTTTAATATGTCCTGAATTGGTATCCCTGCAAAGAGGGCCTTGGATGCCGCCAAACCCCTTATATCATGGGCCCTTGGCCTAAGTGCTTGGTCCATGTGAGGAGAAATAACGTCGATAAGCCAGTTGGAAATTGTGTCTTTGGAAGGAGCCATATGTGGTTCCCTGGTTAGGATGAACAGTCGGTCTGTTCCTCTTATCGATGCCGTTCTCTTAAGGTAGTATCTGAGGGCTCTGACTGGGCACCATAATCTATCCTCTGCAATAGAGGATGCCATAGACAATTTGGGAATAAAGATGTCCCCAGGTAGAAAGTCTAAGGTCTGGTTTTTAGGTAAGAAGGATGGATCCGGGATTAGTCTAACTCCGTGTGGCTCGAATCTAATATGAGCTTGTCTAATTGATAAGGCTTGGAGGCAGCTTCTTCGTCTTGCCGAGGCTGCCGCGACAAGAAACAGTGTTTTCTTTGTAAGGTCTGAGAGGGTCGCCTGATGTAAGGGCTCAAAGGGTGGTTTGCTCAGGGTAACCAGGACCTCATTAATGGACCATGAAGGAGCCAAGGTGCGTGTTCTTGGTCTTTTGATAAACATGGCCCTCAATAGGTGACCAAGTAGCTCGTTGTTTCCTACTGAAGAACCATCCGTAAAACCTGTGTGAATAGCTGAAATAGCCGATCTATAGTTTCTAACTGTGTTGGGTTGTTTCCCTTCATCAAAAAGCTTTTTAAGGAAGTCCGCAACTGACTCTACAGAAGCTTCACAGGGATTAATTTCATGACTGACGCACCATTCTCTGAACTTGAGCAGTCGTGAATCGTAAGTTCTAAGTGTAGACTTCCTTCTGGACTCGGCCGCCAAGGTTGCAGAGTCTTGTGAAAGTCCTTTACGTCGGAACTTATCCCGGACAGTTTCCAGGCAGTTAAGTGAAGGTCCGGTAAGTGATGATGCAGAATCCTGCCTTTGTCTTGATGTACTAGGTTGTGGACTAGTGGTAATCTGATTGGAAGATCGCAAAGGAGGTGAAGAAGAACTGGGAACCATGGTTGTCTGGGCCAGAGGGGGGCTATGAGGATTACCCGAGCTCTGGAGGCCTTGATTTTCAATAAGGTTCGATGAATGAGGCATAGGGGTGGAAAGGCGTAAGCCTCTAGGCCGTTCCAGCTGAAAGATAGGGCGTCCGTCGCCCATGCTTCTGGGTGAAAGGTTCTGGTGCAAAAGGTCGGAAGCTGTGCATTCGCCGGAGTTGCGAACAGGTCCACCAGGGGGCGTCCGAAGTGTTGAAACACTGCCTGGCACCAGTGGGTGTTGAGGGTCCACTCGTTGTGACTTATTTTCCCTCGGGACAAGGCATCCGCTAGTAAGTTGTCCTTTCCCGCAATGTGAGAGGCTCTGAGAGATATGTTGTTCTCTAGGCACCAAAGGAGTAACTTCCAAGTGGCTACGCATAGGGCTGGTGAGCGTGTTCCCCCCTGTTTGTTGATGTAACAGACTACCGTCGTGTTGTCGGTGAAAACAGCAACTTGTTTTCCCCTGAGATGTTCTTGGAATGCATGAAGGCCCCTCGAAACTGCCTCCAGTTCCAACAGGTTTATGTGTTTCTGAGCCTCTTGGGTTGACCATTTGCCTGATGCCATGTTGCTCTCGCAAAAGGCTCCCCAACCGGAAAGAGAAGCGTCTGATGTTAGCGAAGTTTGCTTCTTCTTGCACTTGAACATGACACCTGGGAGGAGGTTGTGTTTGTGTCCCCACCACCCTAGATGTTGTTTGACCATCTCCTTGAGGGGTATACGTGTGGACATATCCCTGGAAGCGGGGCTGAAGTGTGCCAGCAGATGGAGTTGGATAGGTCTCATCCGAAGTCTTGCCATTGGGATCACATCTACTGTGCTTGCCATTAGGCCCAAAGCTTTGAGCCAGGCTAGGGCTGTATTGGCTCTCCCCGTTAGTATGAGATTGACAGCCAGGCGAATAGTCTCGCATCTCTGAATGGTTGGTCTGGCCACTCCGTTGTATAAGTCCAACTCTGCTCCCAGGTAAGTGAGGTTCTGTGTTGGAACGACCTGGGATTTCTCGTGGTTTATCAGCCAACCTAAGTGTTCGAGTAGACCTGTGACAACCTTCGTATTGTGTAGAGCCTTTGCTTGAGTTTCTCCTAAAATCAGCCAATCGTCTAAATAGGCGAAGATTAGTAAGCCGCGCCTTCTTAGTTCGGCCACCACGGAGCGTGTTATCCTGGTAAACACTCTTGGGGCTGTGGAGAGTCCGAAGGGTAGACTTATGAATTGGTAGTCCACCTTCTTGTAAGAGAAGGCGAGGTATTTTTGGTCGTCCCTTGCGATAGGGATGTGCAGGTATGCGTCCTGAAGGTCGACACTTGTAGCCCAAGCCCCTTGATCTAGGCACGGAAGGATAACCTTTAGGGTCTCCATCCGGAAGTGCCTTGGCCTGATAAATCCCAAATTCAAAGGTTTCAGGTTGAGGATTGGCCTCCAGCGATCTAAGCTCTTTGGGGCGAGAAAGAAGGTCGAGCGGAAGAGTGGTCCCTCCTCTTCTGGAACCTTCCTTATCGTGAGTCAGTCCTTCGAGGGTTATAAGGTCTGTAGTTCTTGTATGAGCTCCTCTTAAAGCTAGAGCCTTTCCCTCGGGAGGTTTGGCCTCTGGTAGATTTGCCTCTGTAAGGTCCACCCCTACGTGCACCGTCCTGGCTCGGTTTGGTGTAGGGCTTCTTTCTGGGGCTGAGGCGTCCAAACTCTGACTTTTTCATTGTTTCATGGAGGTTAACTTCCTCCTGCAGCTTTTCTTTGAATTGGCCATTGAAGAGGTCTGGGCCTCCAACCACCGGGAGATCCTGCATCCGTGATCTTGATTCTGCAGACGGCCATTTAATCGGTGCTAGGACGTTGGTTCTTCTAGACTGCACCGAGCGGATAGCTATCCTTGCAAATTGATCATAAATCAGTCTAGCCAAAGGACCGAGGAGCAACAATATGGTGCTTATCTCCTTGCGAGAAATGAGGTCCTCGCCATCCGGAAGCTGCTGGTGTGCCCTCATCAAAACCTCGGCAGGAAGACAGATGAGAATTTCATCCCCGCTCTTGCGGATTGATCGAGGTCATACAGTTCTGATTCAAGAGTCTTTCTAACTGGATCTTTAAAACTCGATGAGCCTTGGGCCGATCTCAGTTTTGCCCTGGCTTCGTCTGGAATAGATGGGGTTTTAAAGAGGTTTTTCCAGGCTTCGTCTGAGACCCTGATGGTCTTCTCCTGGGATTTCGGAAAGGCTGACCATCTTCTCCTGCTGGCCAAGGATTCCACTCTGGTAAAGCATTGACCGTCGACTGGCATGGTAGGTTTCGACGATGTTACCTGGTCATTTGTGGATGTGAGTTTGGACTCTCTCGAAGGCACAGGTTGAGAAGGAGCCGGGTCCTGAAACCCTAGGTGGCGTTTGAAAATGTCTATCGCTTTGTTCACCAATTCCTGTGAAAGATTGGCTCCCTTAGGAGAATCCTCTTCTTCATCTAGGACCTGAGAGCTCGCCTCAGTTTCAGACCAAGATTCGGAGCGGTGCTCTGGATCCTCTGTGCTTGGACCAGGCCTAGACAAGTTTCGCTGGGTCCCAGACGACGTGGCTGTACCTGTCTTAGGACCGAGCTGTTGCTGCAGCAGTGGGAGCAGCATGGAAGCTATCTGGTTTAAGGACTCCTGGTCTGGAGCCGACTGACTAAACGGTGCCGCCGCTGGTTCCATTACTGGGCCAGTTGCTGGTCCCGAAACTCGTACTTCTTGATCTACCGATCGATTACGAGCAGTCGTGGAGCCAGTAGATTGTGGTTCTTGGTCCCCAGACAGATCGTTGGGTAGACCTTCTGTGGCGCCGGCGATTTCTGTCTCTATACTCTGAATCCCGTCGGAAACCCTGGTCCGAATCGGACGTATACTCAGGGGTAGAACATCTCCTGGGCGTGGACCTTCTCGATCTTCTGGACCGACTTCGGGTCCGTCGGTGGGTCCTGCTCCTTCGGTCACGGGACCGACTGCGGTCCCGAGAGTGGATAGGATTGAGAGGAGACCGAGATCTCCTGGAGCGACCTCTAGATTGTCGATGTTCGATGTTCTCTCGTAAATAGGACCCGCCGCGGTCCTGAGAGTTGACAGGTTCGTGAGGAGGCCGAGATCTAGTACTCAAGTGTCCATTACTGGACCTAGATTCGGGCCCTCGTCCCTGGCTAGCAGCCGCGGAGGCTCTGGGAGCCTCCAGGACAATGTCTGGTTCAGGGATGTCATCCAGTTGACCAGGAATTGCTTCTTGGGCCAAAACGGAGCCCGATGGTTCCGTGGAGCCTGCTGGTCCCGTAGGGCCCGATGATCTGGGAATAGCCTCCACGACGGGTGTCGTGGGATCGGATGGGCCCTCTGGTAGAGTCGTAGGAGCTACCGGTTGGCCTGATGCAGCTAGGTCAAGACTAACTGGAATATTGTCGAGCTGGTCCTGCAACTTTTTCCTAGTTTTGGTAAGCCAGGAATCAACCTCTTTCCATTGGTCTGGTGTAAAGTCCACACAAATGGCGCAGGGTTTTGGTCTGGTGCAAGACCTGCATCTGGGGCAGAGTTCATGTTGGTCCCACTGACGTCCTGGGCGGAACATGGAGCAGCTGCCACATTTTCTCGAAACCTTCGGTTTGGTAGCCATCTGAATAAAGAAAGGCTAAGGAAAATGCATGCACAAACAAATATATATATATATCATTACCGTACGTCTCCCCGTAGAAACAATATATAATATTTCTATAACCCAGACCTGACCACAATTGCTATCTAGTCATAATCTACAAGGGCCTGAACAACCTAATTGATAATAACCCTACTCTATTACCTCTATACTAAGAACAACAATGGGCCTGTCCTACAAGGAGGTCTACAAGTCAGGGGAGAACAAAGGAGAAACCTCCTTAAGACCCGAGACAAAGAAGTCAAGCAGGCCGGTTCCACCCGAATAAGGGGATTAACCTGGACCTCAACAATAGGATTAAGGTCGTAACAATGGATTCCCATGGAAACGGACCAACAAGGGCTCTAAGTAGTTCTGCAAACGAACTACAGAAGGTAATGTGGAGGTACTACATAGGCGAAGTACTATATACAAACTGTAACCAATAGTGCTATATACAGACTGTAAACAAAATGGCTGACGTTACGGGAGGGGAGGTCTAACGATCCAAACCGGGAACGAACCTAGACCCGTAACGAGCAACTGGGGACGGAGCCCGGGCGCAACGGCCGAGCAAAACTGTTTGGCAAGGATCTCCGCTATGAGCAGAGAAGGAGAGGGAGGGAAGAAACGACCCGACACTTGCCTAATTTAGCGGGTCAAACACTTCACTAACAACTCCCCACCGCTAAACAAAACCCCCTGTATAAAAAAGGATACTTAGCGGGAATCCTCCGATGTTTCAAGAGTCGGTGTCCGTATAGAGAAGGTACTATCCAAAGATACTTTTCAAAACGAAACGTAGCAGAGAGAGATATGTAGACGCGACCTGTTAGTACAGGTTGGTAGAAGAGAATGAAGTATCACGGTGTTCCCGAGAGTGACGTCATTGGACGTTGGGGGCGCCGTTTATGTACGGTGTTAAAGTTTACCAAGAGAGTTTTAGACGCGGTAGAAGAGTGCATTAGTGTAAGGGACAGGTAAGTCATATCACTCGTAAATACCCAAACCAGGTAAGTTTTGGGGAATTAAAAGAGTAAAAAAAGGTTGGAATGCGTTCCTGCCCATATCTCTAATTCACAAGGTGCTCTTCAAGTTCAGGACATCCAGGACAAGGGTCCTTCTAAATGGCATATCCATTTCATTTACAGTAACATGTAGCCGTGCGGCAAACCTACCTAACATTCTCATTTCTCCTGCTCAGGTCCTTTTTGCTCATTGGATTTGAACCATCTTAGACCAAATTCCATAATTGAGTATTCCTTCATTCTTGAATGTTAAGAATTCTTTCTTTTTTGTTATTATTGCGGTTATTTATTACTTTGTAAGTGCCAAGGGTTCAACTTTAGAAAAACAGTCAATCCAGTATGTATGTTTTCGCATGTCTTAATCATGAAAAAATGTGTCCGACTGCTGTTAATCACATGGAGGCATGAATTTATCTTCATTTGGTTGATTGAATATTTGATAGAGTGTCACACCAAGTTGTGATTTTTTTTTAAAAGAATCATGTAGTTGTGAAGAAAGATGGGGATATTGGCGTACTGTAGAGCTACAATACATGTAGTTCTATAGAATAGCAGTAGCCTGGGGTTGGGTGGGATTTATGTACCTATACAGTAGAACACACAGCACATTTCCAAATGTTAAGCCCCATTTAGGATGATTTTATCCCTCTTTACCCTTAGGTGCATAGCACCATGTACACACATTTATTACTTGTATACATTGTATAATGGAAATTACATACTGTAGCTAGATACAGTTAGGACCCTTGGCCCTGGGAATATTATTCATGCAACCAGGACAATTGCATGTGCTCCTGCCTCAAGTGTGAATTCATGGAAGGTTGGGGGAGCTGTTTGTTTAGTTTATCAGAGAGAGATAGTATGTTGTACAGTATTAGAAGTATTTGAAGTATCATAGAGTATTGGTAAAATCCCAAACCATGTCATGCTTACACTACCTGCAAATTAAATTGACCAGAGAGGATTTCTTTCATTTGATAAATATTTTAGCCATGCATATTTATTTGAATTCCACTTTGCTATCACTTGTACAGGTACTGTACATTCTAAACTTACTACTACATTATACCATACATTAATGTATTCATGCTCAATTACTGTGCACACATGAATTAAACTTGCACAGTGCAGAGTATGTTGAGCATTGACATATTACCAATGGGATGCGTGTTGGGCTCAATGGCCCATTACGAAAAGTTGCCACCCCTAACCTAATACAAAAAATAAAATAGTCCTGTTGAAGTTAAGTTATGTGAATTCAAGGTTAAATTGTAACAGTTGAAATTATTAGTGCATATTAATCATTCCAGTAAGCACCCAGGATTCATGAGAAGGATATATTAAACATTTTTATACAGTACAAAAGCACTTTGACATTGACCCCCCCAAATACCCCCTATGGTCAGGGCCCTGGCTATATTACTGAGCATTTCACTAATACATTCTTTTGATCACTTAATATCTTAAATGCCATTGAGCCTTGATGTATGGTGATAAAGAGTTAAGACTCAAGGTCTTTATAAATTCTAACTGTGCATGGTCGTCTCTAGAAGACAGCTTCCCATGAGGAGTTTACAATTTGTGCATTGCCCTCTCATTGTAATTGGTGGGAGGTGATGAATGTGCACTTTAAATTCTGTCATTTTGGAGACTTGTGTTTAATAACTGTGTAATGAATTTGCAAGTTTATTGCACCCTCAATCAGATCTGGATATAAGAAGTGTCATCTTTAAAAGAGAAATATTAATGCAGGGCTCTATATTAACTTTTAAAACAACTTTACCAAGATGGGCAAGTGGCTTTCAACTCAATGACTCTCCATTGAGATACTGTGTGATGTTAAATTTACAGCGCGTACTATCTTACCTCATATAACCCTTACCGCGATATAGCATCTGGCACTCTCTTTCAGCAGTGGGTATGGGGCGTGTAGTGGTTACGTGTTGCATCATTATATGAGGTAAGTACGTCGCTCGTAAATTCCCAAACCAGGTAAGTTTTGGAGAAACTTTGACATAAGCACATTGCTACAATGTATTTCACACAGTTTATGAATCCAACTCCCTTTATATCGGCCTATAAAATGTTTGGAACATGCACAGTTTTAGCTTAATTTTTGAAAGAAGTTTACCAACATACATGTATTTTGATAATATATGTTTGATCAGGTGCATATTTTGATATTTGTTAAATAACAAAATCTATAAAAATCCCAAATAAAACAGCCTACCAGTAGGGAAAAAGCCCACCATAAAACCAAGGAATGCATGGGGACACATTGAAACCAGCCTGCGAAGGAGAACCTATCACATCGTAACCAAAAAATATGAGAGAAATCGCCAGCCAAAAAGGATACTTAGCTGGAATCCAGTAAGTTTTGTTGATTCCGTGTTTATCTGAACTGATTTACTTGGATAATGGTACATCCGTTATTTGTCCTGGGCATTCGGGCAACTGTTAATGTCAAACCCTGTATTGAAAACAAGAGTTGACAGGTACAATGCAGTGCCTCATCTACAACGGAGTAAAGGGGTCAATGTGATTTATATTTACTAATTATTGAGGCACATCCTTCAGGGAAATGTGTTAAATGCAGGATATTATATTCAGACCTCGATTTACCATTGGGCCATATGGCCTAGGCCCGGTGGCCATGAAATTTGAGAGGGTAACAAAAAAAGAAAGAGGAGATTCATCATACATGAATCTGACTGTATCCCACTTCACGTTACAACCATGACGCTCGATCACCATCTGCACATATGGATATCAAAGTCAGGTATCCTGGTTCATGGGATCAGGATTTTTTTCAATAATTATAGGCTATAGCTGACCAGACCCCTACCTGTCAGCTTGGCCCACGGCCCAAAATATTCCAAAATGTTGATATAAGTGCCTACAATATAAAGTAGGCCTACCACTCTACACTATCTGCAACAAGCATGCCCATACAATAATTTCTTTCTAAAATGCAAATGGACCATGTACAGTATTTTGAATTGCCCAGTGGATGATTCTCCCCAATACATTCTCCCATTAAAAACATTAAAAAAAGATAACACTTTCTCCCATCTTATCTGTTTACCAATTATCAAATATGTCAAATGAGAAGTAATGCTATCACATTATGTTAAATATTACTTTCAAGAAAGGGAAGGTGTGTGTTTTATGTTACCTTCAAGGTGAAAGTTGCTGGTAAACACCTAATGTTCAGTAAATGTCAAAGTCTAACATGAACAGTGTGAACCACCTGAGTAAGATCATTTCCTCATTTGTAATACTGTACAATTTACAGCGCGTACTATCTTACCTCAAATAATTACCCTAATTAATAAAAAAGAATACTCATCCAAACTTCCTTGAATCTTTGTCCTTGGGAGTCTTCACTAGTCGAAAACGACGAAACTTCCTGAGGTTGAGAATTTGCGTGAAAATCCTTGAAACGCGAAAATCGCAAAAACTAGCTATAGCTGGCAATAAAGGAAGGACGAGACCATTGCGCACCACACTTGGACATGCAAGGGTGTTATATGAGTAAGTACGTTGCTCGTAAATTCCCAAACCAGGTAAGTTTTGGTGATTATGATTCTCCATCATATGTGCTTGGATTGGTTGTTCTCGTAAATATGTCTGAAATGAAAAATGACCTTGTTTACTGTTATTCATAATTATCTACATAATACTGAAAAATTCTATTATACTAAAAATATTGGTCTACTACAGTACTGACTGTAGCAAACTCTATCAAACTTGTTGAAATCAAAGTAAATGTCTAATTATGATTGATTAAATTCTTCCTGGCAGTTAGCTATCCACTTACGCTCTCAATTACTTTGCACATCTTTAACTGGTTTGACCTTTCCAGATATTTCCCCTGGTGGCATTTTGTAATGTCAAAATTTTAAACAAGTTTTGAGGATGTGTTTTGTAAAACATCAGTGCTAATAGATGCATCAGAGAATGGCCTATCCGGAAGAATTAAATCTCTGAAACCTTTGCATGTGGACCTCTTTAATATTCACCTAGAGTTTTGGAATCTGTAGAAACCTCATGGGCAATTCCATGCTACAGTGGACATGAGGGAAACAAATAAAATGTGTTAATTGGAAGTTTAAATGTGTATATTTGATAGAGCAGGTTTTGAATTTTGTCAGAATAGTTGTTTCCCCTCCTCAACTCTATTATTTTT
>JAODAF010196244.1:0-16551 GCA_027574765.1 Molpadia intermedia | reverse complement strand
CTTTAGTGAGTAGAAGAATGCTTTTCATTTTAGCTTCGGTTGAAGGTCATTTAAGGTCAACAGAGAATATTGAAACCTTTGTAATCGAGAAAACCTAACAATGCCAATTTGGATAAACCTCATTTTGGATAAACATGCTTTTGCATATAATTGTGATTCATTAACCAAAGTGTATTATGTAAAATAATTTGCACAAGTTTAAATAAATATATTGGAATAAGAATACACAATACATTTTTAAGATATAACAAATAATGACTTCTGTGTATCTATCTTGGTTTTCAATATCCTTTATGTCAGAAAGATAATAACATTTTCTTTTCATTTTGTTATTTTCGTCAGATGACAAGCGCTCCACTAATGTTATCCAGGAACTGCTCAAGGTTGAGTCTCGTGAGGAGATCACTGTCGATGAAGCGATGGCTTCCATCAAACATTTGGTTGGATCTACCATTGACGAGGTTAAGATGGACACCCCAAGGAAGTTTGGAGCCTGGGTTAACTCACTGAGGAGCCTTAACAATGACTCCATTCATGTAGTGTTTGAGAAGACTTACAACTGCGCCAAATACTCTGAGAAGTGTGCAAACCTCGTAGGCAAGGCCGAACTTGCTCGGTAAGTATAGTAACAAAGCCTAAATCCAGAGATTAATTTTAGGTTTTATAAGCATGGTAACCATTTCAGATAGTTCATTAACATGATTTTAGGCGAAAATCAAATCTATATAATGTTTCTATGCATATTATGACAGAGAAGAAAGAGACCTATAACACCCTGTAATCTGAATCCATAAATCTCTCTCCAATCTCATGATATGGTTCTTTAAAGATGACGCTTTATAGGCTTATGGGAGCTATAAAATGACTATACTAGTGCTAGGAATTGGCGCCAAAAATTGTTGTCGATCTTTTCATTCGTGAATTGTATAAATTCCAAAAAAGTGATGCAATGAAGTATTTACTATGTTCTTTCTTTATTTTGTACCCTCTTGTGCTTGTTAAAATCATAGAGAAAGAAAAAAAACAGTTAAACTGAAATCGGCAACACTACTGCTTATTAGCGTATACTTATACTGTACTGTTGTTTCACAAAGTTTACGTATTGAACACCGGTTCTGTGCCATAATCAAGTAATCGCTGCATAGTAAATGAGCGTGATTAATTGTGGCTATTTGTAAAATATATAATCATGATTAATCGATTACGACTCCTAGCACTACTTGTGAGTTTATACTATATAATATATGTACATGCATATTTGTAAAGTATACTGAATGTTTACTTAGTTGTGGCCATTCTGTAAAATTTCTTTTTCTCTGCAGTGAGTATCTCTGGGACGGTCTTCTGCAGTGCGGAACTCTTCCTTGCTTCTCTGTCATCAACACTGCCATTATTAAGAACATCATTCCCAAGCCTCTCGCTCATATCATGATGTACGCCATGGCCTTCAGGGACTTCCCAACCATTGACCTCATTGCTGAGGGAGTTAGACTTGCTCAAGTCAACCGCACCAGATCCACCTTCTTGCCCGTCAGTACCATGATCTACAGGTACTGGGTCGACCATCCAGAGATGCACAGTGAGCGTGAGGTGAGGCTCCCTCAGACCCCCTTACTGATAGTATGCACAATATATTCAATATATGTACTTCCTTTGTTGTACTTGGGGTGGATATTGTATATATATCCTTCCAAATATTAAAATCCTAGACAACTCTCCTGGCTTCCCAGATACTGTATACTTTAATCTTCCCCACCATTCTAAATTTAAATGCACCCTAGTGGCTTCAAATTTCTATTCAGTAGAACTTTAAAAATGGACAGGACTCAATTGGATACTTAAATTGAGGTTGCATATGACTGGACTCGACAAAGACATGGGCCTTCTCAAACATTACAGCTTTCATAAATTACCGTAAACCCCTTCTCCTCACCATTTGCTTACTTGGTGTACTTCTGTTTTACCGTAAAATACAGTGATTTTCTAACATCAGTAACTAAATTAAAACAAGATATATAAATTTGGCTAATGTGGTATTAAGGCAAAATATCATATCAAATATGCGACAGGGATATCGATGAAAGGGTCAAAACATTCAGTTCGCCTGATCGGTTTTGATATGGAATTTAAGGGTGATGTAATAATGACAGTGCACCCTTTTGTATATGGATCCATTGACATGCCAATTACTCCAAATATGCTATAGCGCCATCATTTCATGATGTATATGTCATTTACGCTTAGGGGAATTGGAATGTTTTTTCACGTAAGCGTATTTTGCAATTTCATCGTTTTGTTTAAGCACAGGGATTAGCTTTATATAATTTATATTATATGATGCTTTATTTATGGTGCCTAGTCAACTTTCTACATGATGGTACTCTCTTCTGTTTTGTCCTCAAGCTTCCCAAGCCCATTGTTGACTTCCTTGACCTCATCAACACCATCATCAATGATGACTGCTCAGTCCAGTCTGGAGCCAAGACTCTGGAAGCCATTGAGGAGGAACGTCAGATCTTGCTGGCCATCAAGGTTTGTTTTATTTGGCTACCAATTTAATGCTCTGTATATGAAGAATATGTTTTTGCATAGTTGAATAGTATTTGGTTTATTATTTTGAGTAGTACAGTAAATATGTTTAGAAAGTCAGACCTGTATTTCTTTGTTTTCTTTTTTATAATGAAAACAATTTACTACTTAATATGATGTAGTTTAACTGTATTAACAGCATAAACAGGCAGGAGGCATTGTCATGCATGTTTTATAAAACAAAAACATTGTAATATATACATGTATATAATTTAGAATGGCAAAGGTGGAATTGGTGAAAAGCAGTTTTGACTCCAGCGGGATTTAAACTCGGGACCTTCGACTATCTGGTGTGGATGCCTTACCAACTGAGCCATGAAGCCAGATAGTGAATCCTCTGTTGGAAGTACCCATTGGGGTCTCTACTACAATCATCATCTGGGAATGCATCCATTTATTGGAAGATTGTTAGGAACATAATATGTATATATATTTCATTCTTGTTCAGGCTATTGGAAACCTTGGCCCTGTAGCCCAGAAATATGATGAGCCTCAGTTAGCAAAGAGGTTACACTTTGAACGAGAGCTTCTCAAATGTGCAGCTAATCCTGATGTTAGTTCCAACATCTCAGTGAATGCCATCCAGGCTCTTCGAAGATTCAATGCTACCACCATAAGTACTTTCGTTCTCGGCAACCTGAAGGGAGCCTTCTTGGATTCTAGCTATGATGTTGACCTGCGTATCGCTGCCTACCTCATTTACATGAAGTCTGATGCCCAATCCGCTGAACTTGTTGATATTTACCAGACCCTGAAGAATGAACCAGTCAAGCAGTTCAAAGCTTTCACCTTCTCTCACATCAGCAATGTTCTTGAGTCTGAGGATCCATCCGTCCAGAGGTAAGATACCATTATATCTACCCATGATGCCACCATTTTCATGATCTCATGTGAAATCAACAGAGACATGCTGCATGGTACTATACCATTGGGATGCATCTTTGATTTACCTCAGTTGAAATTATCAATCCTATTAGCAGGGTTGGAAAATTTATTAATTATTATATTTCACAGTTCTTAGATAAATGCAAGAAAATTTCCCAAAATGTAGTTAGCCATGATACGGTGTCCTCATTAGTAAAATCATCATCAAGTGACACACATACATCATATCATGCATGTTGATGACACCACATTGTTCAACTGATGACATTAATGTGTCCAGGTATATTAAATATATTTTTGGTGAGTCTTCTTTACTTTGTAAGATGTGATTGAAAAAAGTTGATCTCATAGTTTTTTCATTTCATCAGATTGAGGAAGGAGCTTCTCCTGGCCATTAGCGAGGAAGAATTCCCTGAATACCCAAAGAATATCTTCAGGTATTCCCGCAACCTGGAAATATCTAAGATGCTCACCCTCCCATATTTCAACAAGACCTTCGGTGGATCTATTGAGAGTAACATTATCTACAACCCAGAGACTATTATGCCCAAACACATAATGATGAAAATGGCCGTCAACGCTCTCGGAAAGGAATGGGAGACCATTGAGGTAGGATAATGAGTATTGACATTATCATGATTACAAATTGGGACAACTGTACATTCTATACACGAAGCATGAACAGCCCAATGCCTCAGCCACATGTAGTCCACCGGCCTTTCACCGGTGGCACATGGAGCAATCTTGTATTTGTCCTCCATTCTCCCTATAGCTGTGACTTCCGAATTGCAATACACTGCTAGGTCAATTGAACAATGTAGTGATATATATCTGTATAACTTTTAAATTTAGCAAAACTGGAGGTACTGGGGCTGGGTGGTCTTTCCATGGGGACGGAGAACATGATAGAAGAACTCATATTTAAGCTCATTTAACCATTAAACATTAATTTCATATTTTTTGCTATGTTTGTTTTCGCAGACTGGATTAGATATCCAAGGATTCGAACCCGTCCTTGAGAGCGTCTTTGGACCCGCAGGCTTCTTCCCAAGCAACGTTATGAAGACTTTGTTGCGCAAAGCTGATGAACTGATTGTGAACAAGATCCGTACCTCAAGCTTGTCTTTGGATTGGTTGGCTAATATCATGGACATCATCATGTCTCCAACTCCAGTGGCAGACATCCAGGCTGCTGGATCCAATGCCGTTTCCAACACCAAGAGCCGCACTAACAAATTCATGAAGACCATGAATAGCAAGCAAGTACCTGTACCTGAACCAGAGGTGAGCTTTCAAGAAATTTTATAATCACCAATCTCCTCTACCATGTACTGTTGTGCCCTTCAAGTGTGCTGCTTCCTGAGAAATGTACTTAACCAGGGGTTGGACACTACCATAGAACTCTTCTGGACTATCATTAGCACATGCCTCCTTCAATTATATTCTTCCCCTGTTTTTATTTGTGTTAATAATTATTACATTTTTCAAGAATTCTAAGGAATTCACATTTCTTGAGATTTTTTTGTTCTTGCTCCCTGCAGCCAGTTAATGTTCTCCCTAATGAGATGGAAGAGAACATTGCCAACATGCATGATGTTGTAAACATGGAACAGAAGGAGCGTATCGCTGCTGTCTACCTCCGAGTCTTGGGCAATGAACTTGGTTTCCTGACTCTTGATGACATCAAGAGTTTGATCCCAGTTATGGACAAACAGAAGATTGTTGACATGGTCAATGAGGTAGGAATCCTTTTTGCTAGCTGTAACTTCTTGGCTTCTTAGCTTCTTAGTTCTTTTTGTAGTAGACTATTTCGTGTAATAGATTTTGTACTTCTTTTTTTTTGAGACATTTCAATATTCAATTTTGTACTGGCATTCATTCCTAGATAAAAGTTAACTTCTTATACTAACACATTTAATTCTGGTCTTTTACTATAGCTGGGCACCAAGTTATCTAATGGAATCGACCTCAACACCACCCGATCTATTATTTTCATGGAGCGTGAGCTGGTTCTTCCAACAGGTATTGGTATGCCACTGAACTGTTCTTCCAATGGATCTGTTGTCATCTCACTCCGCAGCCGTGGTCAGCTCTCCATCCAGTTGCCTTCTGCCACCGTCTCCGGACGTATGGCTCCAAGGTATTGTTTTCTGCTTTCATCGGTTGAGATTCATTTTATAAAGAAATAATACCTTATGGGCATCTTTCAAAGAAGCTTAAATTATTTATTTTTTGCCAGAGCATGTGACAAGCTCACCTCCTCAAGCAGGAGGTTCACTGATCCACATGTAAAGAGGTCAATTTCACAGAGTTGATGAGATGGCAAAGTCCTATTACATGCAGTAGCACAATATGTTCAAACTATACTAGCATTTGAAGGAATTCAAACTATTTACAAAGAGACTGCTGGAGAAGCTGAGGAATCACTGGTCACTGGAGGTTGGATTCATAACCTTGGTTGAAATCCAAATCCCCTACCTGCCCGCTAATACTATACATTATTCTTTATCTCACATGGTTTATTTTGTCTTCAACAGTGCTGGCATTGAGATTGTAGGTGCCATGGGTATCCAAGTTCCAACCACCAAGATTCATGCAGGAGTCATGGCCAATGCCTCTCTGTACCACAGCTCTGATGTGGAGGGTAATGTGACTATCAATGGCCCACATCTTAAGTTCCAATTGAAGGCCCTTGATAAGCCAGTGAACCTCTTGAACTTCTCTGTTAACTACTTCCTACTTAAGCCCAATGGCGAGATTAATTTCATTCCTGGAATTATGCAAGATGCTGTCAAGGTGAGATACTAGGTCATATGACATGTTATGTGACTAGGCAAGAGAGCATTGCTGTGGAATATGTTATTGTTTTAGCCAAACCTTAAATGCCAACTACCCTACCTCTGAATTGCCATGTAGGAATGTTACTGTTTGAACACAAATCAATATTTGATGCTTGTTGGACTATTGGATCTCTCTGATCAATGATAGTACTATGCTGAAACGAACATTGCCTTACTCTGACCTACCCTAACAACCTTACCTCTGAAATGCCCCACCTACCCTACTTCTGAAATGCCCCACCTATTCTACTTCCAAGATGCTCCACTACACTACCTCTGAAGTACACGACCCATCCAATTCATGAAATGTCCTACTTTACACTACCTATGAAATATACCTCTCTAGCCTACCTCTGAAGTGGCCTTCCTACAATACTTCTGAAATGTCCTAGTTTACCCTACCTCTGAATTACCCTACTTACTTTAGACTCTGATTTTGTGATTGTTTTCTTGCAGTATCAAAAGTGTGCCAACCCTGGCAAACTCCTTGGAGCATCTCTCTGCCTCTCCTTCGCTTACCCCAATGCCAGCTATGCCGAAATTGCACCACGATTCCCTCTGACAGGACCGGTCAGCTTCAACCTCACATTAAACAACACAGATAGGTAAGTAAAATAAATCCTCACCTCTTCAAAACTGCGATAACTAGTTCTTTGAGCTGGACTGTCTGATGACAATGGGTATGTATCTATACTGGGAAAACCCCTAAGGCTGACAAACTTCTCCAAGTATTCATTTTGCTATTGTTCAGAAATTAAGCACAAAAATTCCCTTTTTATAAAAAAAACTTTATGGATGCATATAAACTCAACTCCTCCCTCTCCCCCCTCCCCTTTTAATTTCTCCTCATACTATTTGCTTCATTATTGTTTTGGCAGGACTCTTGGAGCTTACACTTTTGAAGCTCAATATAAGAAGATTGTGAAAGGAGGAGCCAAACCCATCAAGACCCCAGGCAAGAAATCCTTTGGTAGCATTGGCAAGAAGTCTGTCTATGTAGCCCCTGAGGAGATCATCGACACTGTTGAATTCAAGTTCACTGCTCCTGGTATGTTGAGGCACATTTCTTGAATTTTGAAAGGAAAGAAGACTCTCCCCCTCCCCCTCCCCCCCAAAAAAAATGTGGAAGGAAATTATGAAGTAGGGGTGAGTAAACTCAATCTGAATTTACGCACCCTGGTTAGTTAAAGTTAGTTGAAGCTTTGGAAAGCGTATTACAAATTTTCCCACTTCTATTTTTAATGATTCTGTGAAAAGTAGTATCAACAAACAGAGTGAAATTTCAAACAGTGAAGGTATTTACGACTAGGTTGGTACTACTTTATAAAACAGCTATATTGAAGGTTTACTTAGCCCAAACAGGGATCGTAGTTTGTTGATAATTGGGGACAATTCTGCTTTGTATCTATTGCTGGTGGGCCATTATGTGTGTTCAGGAATTTTAGGTCAAAGGTCACTTGTAGTAATTTGAGGTAATTGCTTAATAGGTGCAAAAGATTATCAGTATGACATGTATGGTTTGAGCCATTGCAACATTGTTGCTTTAGTTTAGTTGATTACAAAACCGTATGATCATACATGAAGAAAATATTATAGTATTTGGTCTTATTTCCAGGTGAAAGTCTAACAAGAGATGTCAACACAAAGTTAACTTTCCACCGCAATAGAACTGAAGCTAAATGGACTTTCGATATCCCCGAACTTAAGGGACTGAACATCTTTGCCGGTCTCCTGAACCTCAGTAATCCTACCACCGGAGAGCGGGGCGTACACCTTGTCTGGAATGCCACTTTCAACGAGAAGAAGAGCTCTGTTTCCCTCACTTTGAAGGACTCGTCAATTGTAGGAAAGACTAACTACACTGGAGTCTTCAACGCTTCTGTACAGCAGCTTCACATGGCTGTCGTCGGACAACATATCGATACTGGTTCTTTCAAGATCTCTAGCATCAATGACACCTACTACTGGTAAGTTAATGTGATATAAGAATGGAATTGAGGTACTAAACCTTTCTCCCAATTATGATACTTCAGCCAGACTAACTATATAACTACAAAATATGAATGCTTTGGACAGTCCATTATTATTATTTTTTTATTTACGAACATTTGGTCATGATATTTGAAGGTTATGGGCCGACCGTAGGTCCAGTGTTGCACCATAGAAACTACTCAATACTCTTTTCATCTTAATGTTTATGACCTTACAGGGATGACGAAACACCAATCTATGACCAGCTGACCTGGCCAGTTTCTGGATACACCATCAAACCAGAGAAGTACCATACCTCTGTGGCCCTACTGAAAACATTCATCAATGGACCCCAGAAAGACAGGACCCTCTTCATAAGTACCATGGGCCAGAACTTCACTGTTGGAAGTGTGTCTACTGACAGGCCAGAATCCTACACCAATGAGATCACAAGCAAATTTGAGAACAATCAATTTGTAAGTTACCAATGGTTGCCATTCAATTAAGGCTTATTCTAATAAGCAAATATTAAATCATAGTTGCTTAATTCTAAAAATCTTATCCTTGCAGTAATGTTGACCAAGGTGGCTTATGAAAGTGGATAACGAGTATTCCAATTAATGTTTCTTATAGTCGTATGTGTTTTGGTAGTTTTCCTAGTATAGTACTCTCCTTACGTACATGCATCCCATATGTTCATTCAGAACATTTCCAGACATGACTAGTTCTTTTATTCTTTTGGATTTCCAAAAAGTCATTAAATTTAGCAGGTAGGTAAAATTAATTCTTTGGCAGGTTATATTTCACTTTATTTACAGGAAAATGTGTTCCTTAGATGCACATATATAGGTGCCATCAGGCAACTCTACATTAGCAATTAGAAGTGATGTTTATCTGGTTACGGCCAAAAACTGGAAATGAAAATCAACTTGAATCCTAACCGAACCATTTGTGATATGGAAATCATTGCCATGGATAAATTAGACCCAAGTGAATTGCAATTGTTGACCAACTTTGTTTTTAAGTGGGCCTTGGTTGCATTTGTCTGGACCTGTGTTTTTACTGACAATATTATTATTTAAGTATTTATTTATCTGTTTATAGGACTTGCCTCTGGTTGACCTTAGCTACGAATTTACAGTTGCTGTACGTGAGGGTATAAAGGAGAGTTTCAGGTATCTGGATGTGCATCGTGGAGATAAAGCTATCTTCTATCAAGATGAGGGTCAGAGGGACCTAGCCACCAACACCCTGAACCGTGACTACACTTGGGGCGTCAAGACCAACCGCAAGGTTATTAAGGAGTCATTTGCTGACATCGAGGATGAAGTACTCCTTGGTGAGTGTAGTGATAGATACAGTTTGGGTCATTAATCCTGCTTAGACTTATCCTAACATAGGAAGTACCTGGGAATATTTAACCTTAGGCTTTTACCAAAGAGACAATAAAGGGTTAAGGAGTGTAATATTTCTACTAATAAATATAAATATATACATTTAGTCTGACAACCTTTATCTTATATATCTGACTTCGTAACAAGCCTAACATACAAGTATGTGAGACAAATTAGCATAAAATGTGTGAATGAGCAATGGGAGAGGGAAGTTAGCTTTATTGACACTGTCAGACCTATGTCCAGTAAGCTAATCCCTAATGTTATCAATAAGCCTGTAGCCTAGTTTTATTATCCTTTGGAGGCTCAGCTGCATTTACAATCCCTTGGGCTCTATTCAGGGCAGTAAATCATAGCCTTGGTCACCTCGTCTAGTATGGTCTGAGCTTTTGAGGGGGATTAACCTCTGCATGATACTTTGATGGATGGTTTTGATCCCTGCATCTTCTTTCTATAATTATAATAACTTGAGTAATAATATACCATGTTAGTAAAAGTGCAGAGAGAGTGGCTGTTATTCCATTCAGATTTGCACAGTTTCTTTCTAATTCTATTATCTTCCTCTGTTAACAGAGAAATTTGGTGACGATATTTACGACATCAAACCTGTGAACTTGAACACCACTCTGCAGTTCGTCTTCAGAAATGAAACCGTTACTGAGCCAAGCTACTTCTCCTCCCTGAACGTTACTATGTCAGTTCCTAAAGCTCTGGACCTAACAGAGCAGACCAGATGGGGCCTGGGTATCACTACCCGTTTGATCAAGGAACTGTCAACCCCCGAGAAGACCTTTGGATATGTCATCCAGGTGAACAACACCATCCCAATCCTTCTGGTGAGTCAGGCAGACAAATTCTTTTTATTTTCCCCTTCCTATGAGTAGAGGAAGCTGCAAGAATTCTTGAAAAGTGTAGCCCAACTTTTTTGTATATCATGCACATCATACATAGCAAAACATTCCATTCTGATTCATTTTAGGATTTTTTTCCGTCTTATATTTACTATAAGTAGTCAAAGCATGCTTTTGTAATGCCAAATAAAAAACATTACAATGGGGTGTTGTATGTAATCGCAACTTTTTCTGTGTTCAATAACTAGGTCACAGAGATTTGAGCAAAACAAAGGTTTCAGTAGTTGTTTAATTGTTTACAAAGTGTTCTTGTTCCTCATTGGCAAATAATGACATGTTGAATATCAAAAACATACTTTTACTTGATAAAGGTTAACAATTGATCTCTTGGTTCTCTATATAGGTTGACTTCACCAATGAAGTAACCCTCAGGAACACCACCCAGGAAGGTATCAAGATGACTTTCTCCCACGAGACCATGGAACGCAAGTATGGCAAACACATGAATGTTGACATGTACGGCAGTATGGATATCCCCAACAGGAGGGTGATGTCTGGAATGAACTTTACCTCTCCATACTACAACTACAGTGATGGTGTCGTCATTGCTATGAATGAAGAAAGTGAAATCGTTGTCAAGAGCATGATGGCCCAGAAGGGAGGTGTCATCCCGAGCATCACCGACTTCCTCCAAGATTGTAAGTTTATAACTATGTTTCTTGCATTCTATTAGTAGGTTGAGAATAATTGACCTTGTACCTTGATTACTGACAATAGTGCTGCTGAATGGGAATGATCAATTCCAAACCCAATTGCAATTCCAAAGATTTTGGTATGTGTTTAATTGATTAATACAATCAATGATGTCCAAGAATATTAGCAAAGTGTATTATATAATCAAAATCTACTAATAAAAGATTACAGCAAATGAATAATTATCTCTGTGCATGAGGGTATTACCTGGGTTTCTAATAGATGAGATCCTTCTTCGATGTTCAGCCCCTATTCCTATCCATGGCTACTTTCCCTCTGTCCAATAGTTTAGAGGTTCCTCACTTATCAACTGAAATTGCAAAATGGTCACCTACTGCTAAAACTAAAAACTACATTTAAATACTCACAGATCTACTTCAGTGTCCTGGAAATATTGATTACACTTCAAATATAAACTGTGGCTAAACCTGAGATAATCATTTTATGTTGGCAGGGACAGCTAACTAAATAATATACTTGTCCTTTCTCAGACCAAAAATTTTGTGCCAAAGCATTTAAGAACACCAACAAAATGTCCTCAGATTTTATCAGTCAAGGAAGGACTCAGACAAATTTGTTTGGTACATAAGTTAGATGTTTGCTCCCTAAAAAAAATACACTGATTCCTAGATAGAGTTGACTAATTTGACTTTCTTTGTGTTAACAGATTACTTCACAATGAAGTTGTGGCAGAACAGTAGCATGGGATTCCACTTCACCAACAAGCTGATCAACATTTCAACTGACCATCTCATCCATGTTGATGGACCAGTGACCAACTTACAACTTAAACTACTGCCATTCATTGCCCGTGACTTGATCAACCAGACCTACAACAATGGGTTTGAAGCCTTAAGAAATTCCCTCTTGGAATTCTCCTACAAGATAACCAACTCAAGCCTCCACATTGGTAATGATATGATCATCAAGACTCCATATGTCATGAATGTCACCATGGACCATGAATTGTTTGTAGATGCAAACAGGATTAACCACTCCTTGATTGTCCGTCTGAAGAGACCATCGGTTAACCTAAATGTTGACCACTTGCTCCAGGGCCCTGTTGATGGTTTCTTCACAGTCAACAGTGATGTTACTGGAAACATTGGCACACTTACTGACCTCCAGACCATAGTTAGTGGCAAAGCAAAGTTTGGCAAGTCTCTCAACTCCAACTTAGTTGTCAGCAGTACCATGAGAACACCAAAGATTGTGAACGTTACCGTTGGTGGTAATTTCATCATCAAGGCTATGAAGGATGTTGCCAAATTTGATTCTGTAGAAATGGCCATTACGCAACAGACCGACTCCATCATTGGACAGTCCTACATGATGGGTTCTGCCAAGTTTGACACTTTCAAGCGACTCTTTAAATTCTCCAAGT
This sequence comes from Molpadia intermedia, assembly GCA_027574765.1. Lineage (NCBI taxonomy): Eukaryota > Metazoa > Echinodermata > Holothuroidea > Molpadida > Molpadiidae > Molpadia > Molpadia intermedia. The sequence goes on along the minus strand of JAODAF010196244.1, from coordinate 3,884 downwards.
CTGAAGCGGCAGTGAAGGGCAATATTGTTTCCCGATTCCTCAACTGGACAGCAAATAGTGGCATCGAAGCCAGTGGTTTCAATGAGATCACCAACTTCGCGAAACTGAACACCACCACCAATGTCAACGTTGCATCACGATGGATGAACTTCAACCTCGACTCTTCTTCAGAGGTTAATGATATGACAGAAGCATTTGTTGTTAGCAGCATGAGCTCCTCCACTAATTACCACCTAGACTCTGTGATTGGAAATGCTGACTACAACTTTGGCTGGGATGTCATGGACATTTCCTCTCCACTGGAATTTGAGCACTTCAATGGATCCTCTGGCTTTAACATCAACTCTAAGATGATGAATGTTACAACCTCAAACAAGTTGAACTTCCATGGTGTTCAGAACATGTTCCAATTTGAGAAAGTTGATGGTAGTATGGGCTGGAATGTCACCTCTGTACTTGGAAATGCCATGATGAACCAAGGTTTTGAGCTGAAAAATTTTGTTAACGTAACCACTTTCGACAGTGCCATTGCTGAGATGGAGTATGACATGAATAGCAAATACTTAGGTAAAGCCCGGTTGGCCCAGAATTATGGTATCTATGGTAGTGCAGGTATTTTGAACTTCCAGGAAGCCAACTCAACGATTGAGGGAAGCATTACCAACAGATTCATCAACACTTCCTTGTTATCTAATGGTGTGATCAAGATGATGTCAGGATTGATGCACTATGAACTCGGGATGGGCAACACCACTTACACCATCACTTCTCGTGTCTATAATGTCACTGGGACTATGTCATCGACCACCAGGAACATGAATGGATTCTTCACCTTTGACAGCACGAATAACCAGTGGCAGCATACCGCAAATACCCCCATCTCCAACATGGGTGTCAGCATGATCTCCAAGATGGATGCAGCTAGTGGCTTGACAACACATGACCTCTTGACCAACAATGTGAATTTCAACTGGAACACTCCCATTGGTATTATGGAAACCACTCTTGACCACCGTTGTGAGAACATGGTCAGCCTCTTCAACTTTGCATCAACTGCTTTAACTGTGAATACTGGCCACACAAGCAAATTCCTTGACATGTCTGCTGGAGCCACTGTGACAGCCACTGCTTTTAACCGCCTGTTTAGTTATGAAAGGTTTGCAGTCACAACTCAAGGTGAGGCCCGTGTCTGGAAGATTATGAATGCCACAGCTGCCATGGCTACCAGTATAAATAACATGGATGGTCTTAGTTTTGACAACTTCGTCATCACCCAGAATGCTAGCATGACAACGCCTATTGCTGTAGTAAGCATGATGCAAGAAACCAATATGGTTAACATGAGGGGACTCTTTGACTTTGATTTTGCTTCCAGCAATGGTGGCATGAAAATGGAAAGTCGCCTTATCAACATTGCCAATGGCATGGCTACTGATATGACAGGCAGTAGAGGACTCTTGAATTTTGATAGCCTCCGATATGGTTCCAGCACAAACTTCTCATCCCCAATTCACACCTGGAATAATAGCCTTGGTTTGGAAGTTGCCAACATGAGGAGACTTACAGAATCTGACAAGGTTGCTGCTGGAATTACCACCAGCCTCAAGACTAAGCTGATGTCCATTGACTCTGCTGCTGGATTCCAACTTATTAACCAGACCGGTCTCTTCAAATTTGGAAACACTGCCATTGGAGCTAATATCACCATGGTAACCCCAATTGTAAATATGTCATCTGCTGCTGGTAGTGAAATGGTTGGCTCCACGGGTTTTCTGAAATATTCTGCTTTGAAGATGGGAAGTACAGGATCTGTTAATGCTACTATTGTTTCAATGAAAGCAGAGGGAGGTCTTGAGATTCTCAACCAGCGTAGTCTTCTGAACTTCGACAAGGCTACTGTGGGAGCCATGTCTTCCATCAACAGCAAACTTGTCAACATGACCATGGGTACAGAAACAACTGTTCTTGACCATATGAAATTCATGCACTTTGATCTCTTTAGTCACAATGCCACAATTAATTTTGTGAGCAAACGACAGACCATGCATCATGGCTACCAAGTTACACGAAGGCGCTCCACTGGTATCTTTAGGAATGAGCTATATGAAGTGACAGCTGATGGAATGAACTCTGGAATTATCAACTCTACCAACAACTTCAGATATACTGTAACCAACAATGCTGGATTTGGTGTCTATGACAATCTGCACTTAAGTCATACAATGGATATGGCCACCAGATATATTAACATTACTTCGTCCCATATTTTTACTGTAACTGAAGCTAATGGTCTTCTGACATTTGTCAGGGGAGCAGGAACCTCTAATACTGTCATGAACACTCCCATCGGAGAATCAGAGATTGCTGGCACTGTAGACATGAACAACATGCATGGTTTCATGAATTTCGGTGACATTACTGTGAGTGGACGAATTAATGCTGGTACAGTTTTGACTGCCACTGCTGGTGTTGAGATGGTCAACTTCCAAAGAATGTTTGTATTCGAAAGAATGAATGCTTCCTCAACTGTTCAGACTAACAACCGCTTTGTCAACTACGCAGGTAACATGGTCATGGAGGTTCTGAACAGCAAAGGAATCTTCAATGTCACCAAAGCTCGTCTTGCAACAGGACAGACTCTCTCAAGCCGTATTGCCAATGGTTCTTCACAGGTGAGCATGGAAGTTAATGATATGGCACGACTGACCATGTTCAACAAAGTAAATATTACTTCAGCCTTTGATATGACTACTGTGCTAATGGATGCTACTAGTGGTTCATCTTTCGTCGTAAGCAATGTCCTAAACATATTTGAAATTGGCCAAGTAACACTTACCACAGCAACTGACATCACAAGCAAGCCTGCAAACATGACCACTGGTTTCCTCTATACTGTTTCTGATATCTCTGGCTTCATGAAGTTCAATGAGCTCGTAGTTGAGGGAAATGCTACTGCCAAAACAATTCTTGGCAATGCTGATAGTACCAGCTCAATGACCATCCAGAAAATGGATGGCCTTGTGAAGCTTATGAAAATGAAGACCAACACATTAACTACACTCACTGGACCCATTGGAGATATGCATATCAGTGGTCAAGCACTCCTGAGGAATGTTGTCGATGTGACCACCTTCAAAATATTAACCAGCACGTATTCCATGGGGCTAACCACTAAACCGTTGAACATGACCTCTGAAGGATCATTCCATGTTGAGGCATCAAGAAACATCTTTGATGTTACTCTGATGGAAGGAAGCATGATGCATAACATCACCACTCCATACATAAGCACCAACATGTCATCTGGCCTTGTAGTGAGGGAAATGACTGGCATCAACACCTTTGATGAATTGGCTGTCTCCAGTGATATGATGACGAGGACTCCGCTGACCAGCAGTGCCGTGGTCTTTACTATGGGTGGTGTGACAAGCTGGAGCCATGTGGAAGAGCAACTGACGACCGAGTTAATCACTCCCAAGGGAAGTATGATGATGACCCAACTTATGGACTATGAAAATGCCAAGGTTTCTGTGACATTCCCAACCTACGGCTACATCCACCTCCATGGCCACCTTAATGAAATTGGTGATGAGCTTACCATCAAGATGAAGCATGTCCTTGAGGTGTGTATTTGTTTCTGTTTAAAACATTTTGTTTTAATGGTTAAGTTTTCCTTGAATTATAATTAAAAGAAAAATCTTTAATTTTAATTAGCTATATGAAGCTTGGTTGAACAAATTTCATATCATTGATAGGGGTACTACATACATTGCTAAATCAGTATTGAATGCATTAGTTATAGTATAAATTGTTTCACCCCTTACACCTCCCCCCCCCCCCCCCCCCCCCCCCCCCCCACCAACAAACCAACAATGTCATCTATT
>JAODAF010195133.1:0-16558 GCA_027574765.1 Molpadia intermedia | reverse complement strand
GATATGGAGAACTGGAGTGTTGAGCTCATGTTTTCTACTAAGGGAGCAGCAAAAGACCCACCGGCAGACTGCTGTTGCTGTCCGATTGTGATGAGTTAAAATTACACTGCATGAAAATAGGTGCCCTTCCATAATCAGACAAGCTGTTAAAGTAATCAGGTTACCATTTTGGTTTTGATCAATCTTTACAGGCAGGTAAAATTTAATATTGAAAAAACAAACTTGTAATGTTTTTGGCAGGTTATTTTTGAAATTATATTAAAATGTATGCCAGAGCAGTGCTCAAATTTTACGGTCGTCCGAGACGACCAGAATTTCCGCCGGACAACCAAATTTAAAAAAAGGGTGTCCTTAGGACAAGTAATTTTTTTTTTTTTTTTTTTTTTTTTTTTTTTGTAGTTCTCTCATTATTACTCAAGAAAAATTACTCAGAAAAACACGGAAACAATAACAAAACTCTGAAAGCTTAAATTTGAGCACTGCAGAGCTGTATTAGATCCTCCCATGATGCAATGTACTGAGGTTTGCGGTGGTAGGCACACACTGCATTAAATGTACGTACTTGGTTGAATGTCGCGTGCGTGTACTTCATTTTCGCATGCACAAACAGCCAAATAAATTCTGTATATATTTGGAGTAGTAATGTGTCACTTCTGCAAACACATATATATTTGAAACAAATTTAACTATAAAATATGCAACCGGGTCATGAGCAACAATTCACTTTAATTTTATATCCTTCCTGCCTGTCATCATAGTACTATAGTAAACCTGATTTCTCTCTTTCAGGGCATGGCTTGTCAGGGAAGAACCAAAGTTTGTACGATAGTCCCTCGAAACCATTTCGGCATCATTCCAGGGATTCATGTCGGCCAAGCGTGGAAATTCAGGGTGCAAGTAAGTTGCCTCACATACCAAAGAAAATATTAAGTTTGCTTGTAAAGGTTTACAGGATTTCCTATATATATATATATATATTTTATTTTTAATTTTCTATCCAGCTATATACAACTTAACATTAATGATGTGATTATATATTTAATGGTAAAATAATGTACAGGGGAAACTCTTATATTGCTTAATGTGAGATATGTGACAAATTGTGCATCTACTTTTAAACACTGCACTGAACATAGTATGTAACTGAAATAAGGGTTTGGGCCAATTTTTAAATATAATTATTATTATTGAATAATTTCCAAGAAAATTTTGCTGGAATTCCGAAGAGCTGGCAAGTCTCACCTCACTAAGTCACTATAACAGGTTTTGCTTCGTGTTTCTATTTCAATATTTTATATTTCATTTTACTAAATCATTTGTTTGGCGGAGTAGGTTCAATTCCCCCTCTCCCATTTTCCCCTCTCCCATACACCCCCCTTTCTACACCACTAATGCACAGCATACCTCCAATGGGAATACTTCATGAAATATGGTATAAATTTGTTGATTTCAAATCTTGATTGTACATTGACATATATATTTATAGCATGGATACCGGGGAGTTTGATCCTATAAGAATGTCTGAATTTCAACGAATCTACATATTACTAAACAAGCTTGTGTAAAGCACCTAGTATGGGACACATCACAGCATAATGTACAGCAGCTGGTATTGATTTACCAAAGCCATACTGAAGTTGAATTTAGCTATTGCTAAAATCTTCCTGTAACATATATATATATTTATAATATATGCAAAAGTTGACCAACAATTGAAAGATAATACATTCATGCAGTTAATATCACAACTTTTGATCATTCTAAATAAATATCCATGCCCCTTTTTAATTCTAGATGCCTATCAGACCTCTCTCCCTTCCTCCTCCCCCCTCCTACCACCCCTCTACCCCACTCGCTACTCTCTGACCCCCAAATGTCACCCAAAAGCTGGCCTAGCATCTGCAGGTTTGGGAAAGATAATTTACTATGGGAGGCTAATTTGAGGATGATGAAGGCTCATTTGTCTCTTGCACTAAACTTTACTGATTGTCATCCGAAATATCTACCATGGAACACCAGTACTATCCGTTTTGTATTTTGTCATTCATTAACCTTTCCTACACAGAGCCGTTTTGAGAGTGCAGAATTGGATCAACGTTTGACCCGAAAATCTCGAAATATCATGCCTAATTTGGCATCCATTGGCTCTTGATGACTTCATAACAATTTTGGAACATTTCCTGTTGGTATGCTAAAAAACACAGGCAGCAAATAAAATGCCTTCAATTTTTTCCTTTTGGGAGGGCGGAGGGGGAGGAACTATTTCAGTTTTGGCTAATCAATGGAGCCCCTGCTCATTTTCTAATTTGCAGGCTCCGGGACCAACATATAAAATGGGCTCCATATGAAACTATGGAGTGCCCAGAATTTACCGATGGCCCACTAGGCCCACTGTCCTTATCAATGGTCATTTTGTGTCAACAACCAAAATTGTCAACATGTTTAATCCCTTTTCACTGCTAACACTATAATGTGTATGTGCATGCCTGGTGCTGAATCAATTTAGGCTAGTATAGTCTGTCCCTAGACGTTCAGACAACCAATTTGATCGCAACTGATTCAGCAGAACATTAATTGAAAAAAAAGCAAGTGGAGTTAACTTCCTAATTAAAAGAAGAAAGTAATTTCATTAACCAATAATTAGTTTAAAATGAAAGAAATGGACCTTGAAATTCAAATTTGGTAACAGTTTGGTTATTGGTGGCTTTAAGGATAATAAACATATATAATAAGTAAAAAAAATGGGCAGGTACAGATTGTAAATACTAAGCAAATGCTCTGACTTATTTTCTCAATAGTATCTTCCGTCTTGGTGTATACAGTGGTGCATTGCAAACTATCCGATGTCTGAGAAAAACACATTTTCATCACAAAAGTTTCTTTGAACAAATAAACCGATCACAGAACTCTCTAGCAGTCATAAATCTTTTCTCTGTATTAGGTGAGTGAAGCGGGTGTACACAGGCCTCATGTAGCAGGAATTCATGGTCGGGAGACAGAGGGCGCCTATTCTATTGTATTGGCAGGAGGTTACGAGGACGATGAGGTTAGACTTTTCTCACCCAGTAGCAAACTGGTCTTTTTTCCCTAAATCGTTATTTCCCATTTCTACCCTGACATCTCTAGGTAAGTGAGGTCGGCGTTCATAGGCCCCAAGTCGGCGGGATTCATGGCCGAGAAAACGAGGGAGCCTTTTCAATAGTCCTGTCAGGCGCTTTTGCCGATGAGCAGGTCAGAGGTGACACGTAACTAAGTTGCATGACCTCATCTGCTTCTGCTAACCGTCTTTCATAGCCCTTTCATCTTACATAGCATCATTGTTAATAGTCCTGTATCAATGTTAGTTCTATTAGTGTCCTTAGCAACAAGTACCATTGTGTTACTATGATGTTACCATGGATGATATTGCCAGAAACATAATTTTGCAGGCAGGATTTATATTATCCAAATAATTACATTTTACATGAAACCTTTGCTCAGCAGTTAATTTTATATTATGGGGTAGCCTGCTTCAACTAATCATGCAGAAATGAGTGATGTCATAACAAGTCATGTTTCCATGGTAACACATTACTTTCACAAGTGATACATGATCTGCTAGCTTACCACTATAGTTGCGTCTGTTTTCATGCTTAGTTAGAACTAATACAGTAGTTAAATTTCCTGTATGAATTTACATGCACTTTTGTAGTCCGATCCACCTGAAAATTATTGGTAAGTTTGTCTGACTTTCTTGCTATTAATGTTGATTACCAATACACTACAATAATGTTTCTCAAACAGGGCCACAAACTTACTATCGAAAGTAAAAATTATAATAAAAACGTACAAGCAAATCTTTGGCATTATAAACTTGACAACTCACCAAATGTCTAAATTTTCAAAATGCATGCAATGCAGTACTGTTAGTCCCTAGACATACATTATGACAATAGGTGGTCAATCAAAACAATTATTCTTTGAGTTGATTGATTGCCTTCGATACTGAAATATAGTGAAAAAATACATCAAGTCCTCAAGATTTCTAAATCTTCAACAATTTTATGTCCGATGTTTGACGGATTTATGCTCTGGTACAAACACCACTCAATGAGTGCAGTATGCGCCGTACACTGCGCCTGTATAGGACTGATTGACTGGTCGACATATTTTGGCAGAAAACAAAGCGGAGTTACATACTGGTGCCTAAGGTCTAGTTATTTTTTTTTCTGCCAAAAACAGGGTGTAACGTCAACCCAATTTAAACATTGTCACTGTTTGGGATGTCAGAAACTGACATGGCACATAATGATTATATATATATATATAGCCTGGTAGTCTAGAATTCGACCACTTTGTGGAATGTTAGCCAAGATATTTTTAAATTTCGAACCTTACAATTTATGCATTATTCGTACTTATTATAGAAAGAAACATTTAGAGAATTAAGAGAATATTTTCCCAGCATAATATTTGACCAAAGGTCTAAACTTCACAATACTAAATTTAGATTGCTCTATTGCTTGAAATGGTCAAAGGTCAATATCTTCAAATTGCTGTAATTCTTCAACCATAAATCAGATTATAATCAATTGATATGTAGTTGTAGGATAGTGGGTACATGTCATGAGTTGTGTTAATTAATTAGGTCAAAGGTCAAAATCTTTACCCGTAAGTGGGATTGTATTCAAAGTTGGTATATAGTCGCAAGTTCATAGTGGATACATGTAGTAATGTGTGTTAATTAATTAATTGGGTCACAGGATCAAAGTCAACATCTTTATATTGCTGTACTAGCAAGGAACCACAGTGTCCATTGTGCACTTGTTATAACACTTAGATTAATATATTAATAACCCTTTACATACAAAGTAAATTTGACAATTGCCAAACTGGATCGTCGGTCAGCCCGAAGTCATGAAATATCATGGCCCAATGCTGCATCCTTACATTGTTTATGATGTCATCACAGGCCATTTTCTTTGTGTCAAACCTGCCAACTCCTATGTTTTGAAATGCAAAATATCACATTTAATGAACTTTGCGTAATATGTAAAGTGCTTTAAATGTATGGGATTTCAGTGTGTACATTACTAATCGTTTTCATTGAAACTGACTTTTAAATACCGTCTATAGCCCCTGAGAGAAATAATAAGTGTCTTTTCTCCATTTGTTGTCGGCTTACGTGACATTTGCCACCCAGACAACATGAAATTTGTCAATGGATAATATGGGCCGATGATTTGGGGAATTCCCAATCATGCATTATCATTAATACTTGGATGTCTTCCAATGAGTTGGCATATAGCACAGAATTGTATTTGTTTAATGACAGTAGACAGGATTCTACAATAACTTTCTGCTAGTGTGACAAATAGCGGGAAAAAAAACAAAGGCAGATTTCAATTTTCTTTGAAATAAAATAATCAGGTAAAACAAACAATAAAGTAAATAAATAGACAAAGGATCTTTTCTTGTTGTTCAGCAATCCATAAAGAAATAAATCAAACAGAGCTGACATGACATAACACATTTTTGGCACATTCATGTCTCTAGTACCAATTTGCAACCTGATTGTAAACACTATAGATAAAAGGTAGTTTGTATGCAATATATGCATTAGGGTGGAATTAGGGAGGTCTCATTGTGCTATTATATAATGCAGATGTTTGTGTACAGAATTGTTCTTCTGCCACTTCCCACTCTCCATGTTATCATATACTGCCATTGTTTTACTCTTCATGTACATTTTTAGTCATCATTAGAGGTGTTGGTAATAGACATGTTCATTGTTTTAGCATATTTAGTGGTGTTGGTTTTAGTCACGCTCATTGTTTAAACATTTTGTGCTTCCATGAGATGCCGTCCTTGATTTGTCTGTCTGTTCACTCTTTTTGTTTATTAACCATAAAAATTACAAAAGTGTTGTCCATGTGCCCCCCCAACTTGCCTTGCCTTACCTAGGATCAAGGCCAGTGTTTTATTGTCTTGATCTAGTGTTTACTAAAGCATGTTATATGTAGGCCCGATGTGTTAATTGTGAACATAACTATTTTCAGAATCGACATTTGAAGAGAGTTTGAGAATCCAGTTATATATAACATATGTGTGTGACTTAGATGCACACACATGAACTCGGAATGCATTTTAGCTAGTCACAGTTTAAATGTATTCAGAATGACATGCTGGATTGACGTGATGAATACTGGTCATGAGCCGTAGATGATTCCTATTAAATCGGTATCATTACATTGTTAGTGTCAGACTAATACATTTCAACAATTAATATAAAGGTTTGATCCTTATTTCAAGATGATAAAGTATAATATCAGTACTTTAAAAGTGAGAAAAAATGATGATATTCCCATGGGCTATACTAAATTAAAATTTGTTTTAGCGACCCATTTTGATTACCCTGGCAACACATTGTATAATCGCCATGGTGATCCATATTTAGTTTCTTTGGTTGGAGAGCTTTCATACTTCTCTTATTTAATTTCACAAAATGAAAATGCAACCAAAAGCATTGAAATTTCGGCACAGAAAAGTTTCTTCCAAAACTTAAAACATGTTGTGAATTTAATGGCTTTAGCCGAGTAGTTTTCATAGCATTAGAGCACATTCAATCCTTAAATGTTTGAATTTCCAGGCCCTCCATGCTACTAGTTATATAGTATCAACGAGTACCTCTCTCTACATCATCAAAACCCTGCTGGATTGTGTAATATTACATTGATTCCAATGTAGGCCACCCTTTCCACTTACAAATGTGTGGTTGTATCCAGTCATGATATATCACAGTATTTGCTTCTAAATGTTGTTTTTACGTAACTGTTGGTCGTTATAAGTGTGACGGTATCGTACGTGTTTCATGTCAGTGCATGCAGTAGAGACCATATACAGAGAGAGAGATGGGTCACCCATTATATAATATTATATTATGCAAACAATAACTAAATGGGGAGCCTATGCGACCCTAGCAGTGTTTCCCCACACATATCATCATAGCATCAAAGTAGGCTACATATTTGATTTCTTCATAAAATATCAGAGCACCTGATGCGATCAATGGGATTTTATTGTACAAAGGCCCTCGCTAGGTTAGAGCAACTTGACTGTTCTTGTGGGATGCCGTTAATTTCACACGACCAGATCAAATCGATACGTTTTGGATATCGGGATGCTTATAAAGGATTGTACTAAAACAAAGTTTAATGTAGGGTTTCCCCCGTTTTTTCTGAAGTGTATGTTTTGCAAAATGTAAAATAGCCAAGTTCAGCATTATATTGCCAGATAATATACATATATGTACATTATGAGTTATGATGGCAGGATCATTATTTCACAGAATCATTAATGAAATTAACGATAAACGATCACTTTTTCAGGCTCTAAATAAACACAGCAAAGATCAAAGAAAGTCAATGAAGTAATGTCAAGTAAAGAATGCTTCTTTTATTCTCTTATCATGCAATAGTTTTCAATTGGCTCATTTGAAAGCAAAAAGCGAAAAGACTTGTGTAGTTTATGTTGTCGCCGTAGATATGCCTTATTTTTTGTGCCTGTAGAATAGTAGTAGAATAATTAGTTTAGAAATGCAAACATGCTACATAATTTGTGAAGTGACTAATATTATATTCTAGAAATCGCAGTACTTAATGCAGTCATTGGTTTTGGAATGATACTATGCAAGGGTATGTATGTAAACATGATATATTGAATCTAAGGCCTGAAAATATCTGCGATTGCAGAAAATTACATTTGGCTCCCTACCGCAGAAAGCAGTATTTCTTTCATGGAAACGACACTTGGAAATGTACCTGTTGTCATTTAAATTGACTGCGGTTCGCTTATAAAATAGGCTTTACTACATGTATACATCATGTAATAAAAGCAGTGATAATAATTAGGGTCTGGTATGAATATGTAGTTAGTGTCATTACATAATATCTTGGTAATCATTATATCTGCAACACTGCTACAGTATGCCTTGTATTCTATATACATGTATATATATATATATCACTAAATATATTTATTTCCTTGATATGTTGTAAGGTATTTGTCCGCCTTTGCAAGGAGGTACAAGTGTGGCTCTAGCCGAAATATTTTATTTTGTTTTCTTGGAGTGGGGGGAGGGGGATAAATATGTTCCTGGTTTTCAGGTTATATATAAATATATATATTCCTCCTATCGCCCTATTAATGTAAAATCAATTTTTGGGGCTAGAAGACCTTCATTTATAATGAGCGCTAGCACAATTACGCTCCTTATTTTCTTTAAAATAACCCCAGGAGAGCTGTTATCATGCTCCTTAAATCAGTACAGTTGTTAAAATAACACCAGAGAACTACAGTATTTACTGCATTCCTCCAACATTTTGCAAAACTTTGCGATCTTGTTCCAACTTCATTCATTCAATAATCCCCACGTTTTTTCCCCGGAAATACTGATCAAAACATTTCGTAATCACAATTTCTTGTACATATTATTTAGTCACTGAGCTTTCAAACTTAGTGAAGAAGAAAAGAAGCAAAGTTTTCTGTACTGACCATAGGAATAAAACTGGGAGAATGCCGACTCACTAACTAACCATGTACTAACAAACTGAAGCTAGGAAAACTATAAAAGCTTATAACCAAAGATGATATGTTTTTAATTAGCTTGCAGGCTGGTGTCTTCCATTGACCATAACGTTGCATCTGAATGGTCAACAGATACGCAACTTAAAAGTGGGCTAACATTCTTCTATAGATTATTTTGTTGGCTACAATGGTCGCTAACCTACAATGGCCACTAAGTTACAATGGTCACCAAGCTACAATGGTCGCTAACCTACAACGTTCTCTAAGCTACAACGGTCTCTAAGCTACAACGGTCACTAAGCTACAATGGTCACCAAGCTACAACAATGCAATGCTGGCAAGTACATGTGTTTGTGTGACCGACTGGTCAGCTCTTTGGTTAGGGCATCCACTTTCCAGCCGGGAGGCCCGAGTTTGATTTGTGGCCGAGTCATACCAAAGACTTTAAAAGTGGAACCTACTGCCATCTCGCTTGGTGCTCAGCATATGAGATTGGAGTAGGAGGGTATCATTGCATATGGCCTGACCGGCCATATTGGCGAAATGTAAATTGCATGTGTTTGTGTTTGCGTGCATGTTGGATGCTTGGCTTGGACATGCTTGGACATTGAAATCTCAACACATATTGGCATTCAGGTTTGATTACCACCGAGTTATGCTTGACTGCAAAAATAATGGCATTAAGATAGCAGGGAGCAGAAGAGAAAGGTTGATTTCAGCCAATCACTGGTACTCTTTTACAGCCATGAAGAATGAGACCACTGATGATGTATTCAGCAATATAAAGTTTGGTTAATCTGGTCACCTCCAGTCCTAAATTACACTTTAAGCCACTATTTCACATTTTATGTAGTAAAAAGATATTTCTTGCTTTCCTGTTTGAATAGGACAATGGAGATGACTTCACTTACACAGGAAGTGGAGGTCGTGACCTTTCAGGCAACAAGAGAACTGCTGAACAGTCATGTGATCAAAAGCTCACCAAAATGAATCTGTAAGTTTGGGTAGTTATGGGAAATTATGGGTAAAAATATATTTATAAACAACCAAAAGTGTCATAGAATTAGGGTTTTTTTGTCAGTGTTAACACTGTTCTAGTCTCTACATGCATTGTTTGAAGTCACTAATTTAGCACAGCTGTGTCAATCAGCCCAATTCTCAAACACTACAACTCTGATACCGAATAGGGCATAACATCGGATTGGTTGTTGTGTGATGTTCTTAACTGATTTGTTTACCAATAGTAAAACACACATGTACAGGGTAGTCCTAGTAAGCTGCAATGTCGTACCTTATTGGTATGTGAGTTGCATGAAAATTTAACATTAGGCTTGCACTCATGTACTGTAGTACATACGTAGCCTAATTCATGTTTTTTCTTATTATGTACATTGGATTGGATAAAGGAGGTTTTGATAAAAGAGGTTCTACTGTAGTACAGAGTAACCCTTGTAAGTGGCAATGTTGTACCGTATTGGTGTGTGAGATGTTATGAGTTGCAGAGAATGTAACATTAGGCTTGCACTCGTATACTGTAGTACATACGTAGCCTAATTCATGTTTCTTTTCGTATGTACATGTGATTGGATAAAGGCTACAATAAGAGTAAATTTATGGTGAAATCCAGTTTTGTTCTTAGCTGATGGTCATCTTTCCGATTTATTCCAGAGCTCTAGCAAGGAACTGTAATGCCACTCTGGACAAAGTGAAAGGTAACGAAGCCAAGGAATGGAGGGGAGGAAAGCCAGTTCGGGTCGTCAGGAACTGCAAGGGAAGGAAACACTCCAAGTACGCCCCGGAGGAAGGGAACAGATACGATGGAATATTCAAGGTAATATGTCAACCTTTTGTAACTTGGGGTGCTTGGAACACCTTAATTTGTGGTGCCTTATTTTGTCTTTAAAATACTATATCATTGATCCCTGATGTTCCCTTGTAGAAGAAATGTGAAATGTTGCGTTTAATTTAATGTGGCAACTATTTACATGTTTTTGGCTCATACATGCTGGCAGAGCCTGTCTGTCTGTACATCCGTCCATCGACCCTTGTACAAAATGCTTCTTCTCGTACATGCATTGAGAGATTTTGACACAACGATCCTCAAGTGGTGGGCCATTCAAGATGTTCAGGAATGTATGGTCAAGGCACATTTTTGGTCATAATGTTCAAATATTCAAAATACTCTTTCTACCAGAGAAGTTGCTTGAAATAAGCCTTAAGTAGCGCTTCATCATAGATTTTACGTCGTTTAGTGGTCTTTTTTTGTTAAAGTCCTGTTTTTCAAACATTTCTTGTCATAGAAGTCTTTGGTGGATTTTGAAGTCTGATACAAGGATTCAGGTATCCACCAATCGGGATGTTAAGAAATTTTAGGTCAATCATTTAGGAATCTTTGTTTGAAAATGGCCAAAATGCTTCTACCATAGAAATAAATGGGATATTCACCACAAGTTGCTCACAATGATCATTGTGTACTGGCCAATTTTGAGTGTTCAGACATTTGAGGTCAAAGGTCATCTAGGGGTTTATTTGCACTAATGGCTAAAATGTGCAAAACAGATTATCAGTATGATATGGATCGTATGCACCACTGCAAAATAGTTGCTCTGGTTTTTATTCTGCCAGAGTAAAGACCACCATATATTACAATCTTGGGAATACGTCTTCGTTTATACAGATTGTTAAATACTGGCCAGAGATGGGCAAGAGTGGCTTCCTTGTGTGGCGATATCTTCTCCGAAGAGATGACCCAGAGCCAGCGCCCTGGAGTAAAGCCGGTAAAGAGAGGATCAAGAAACTTGGACTCACTGTCGAGGTATGCATTAAATGTACATCCTGCTTGAACTCACTATTGAGGTATGCGTTAAATATACATTCTGCTTGAACTCACTATCGAGGTATGCAGTAAATGTACATTTTACTTTAACTCACTATTGAGGTATGCATTAAATGTACATTCTACTTTAACTCACTATTGAGGTATGCATTAAATGTACATCCTGCTTGAACTCACTATTGAGGTATGCATTAAATGTACATTCTACTTTAACTCACTATCGAGGTATGCGTTAAATGTACATTATGCTTGAACTCACTGTCGAGGTATGCATTAAATGTACATTCTACGTTAACTCACTATTGAGGTATGCGTTAAATGTACATTCTGCTTGAACTCACTATCGAGGTATGCAGTAAATGTACATTTTACTTCAACTCACTATTGAGGTATGCATTAAATGTACATTCTACTTTAACTCACTATCGAGGTATTCATTAAATGTACATTATGCTTGAACTCCGTATTGAGGTTTGCATTAAATATACATTCTGCTTGAACTCACTATCGAGGTATGCATTAAATGTAAATTCTGCTTGAACTCACTATTGAAGTATGCACTAAATGTACATTCTACTTTAACTCACTATCGAGGTATTCATTAAATGTACATTCTGCTTGAACTCCCTATCGAGGTATGCATTAAATGTACATTCTGCTTGAACTCACTATTGAGGTTTGCATTAAGTACTTTCTGCTTGAACTCACTATTGAGGTTTGCATTAAATGTAGTATACATTAACTCACTATTGAGGTATGCATTAAATGTACATTCTGCTTGAACTCACTATCGAGGTATGCATTAAATGTAAATTCTGCTTGAAGTCACTATCGAGGTATGCATTAATGTACATACTGCTTGAACTCCCTATCGAGGTATGCGTTAAATGTAGCATTCTGCTTGAACTCGCCATCAAGGTTTGTCAACTATAAAATGCCAACCATCAATTTTTCTAGGAGGCTTTTGTAATTTGGACTCTCGACCTAACGGTGACAGGCTCTGTAGATTCTGCGAAATACTGATACTACAATCCACAGTTTCATTAACCATCACAATAATTTGACCCTATATTACTAGGATACATAAGGCACTGAGTGCTACAGAACACACAAGGCAGGGAAATGTTGTTTTGTTCAACAAATAATAATTCCATGGCATTACAATGTTTTGGGATGTGAAATAATAATTTTGTGAGTTTGCAAGAACCCCACCTCCCTGAATCCTCAGAAAGTTATCAAGTGGTGCAGTGGTTCGGTCTCAAGCGGTCACAACATATCGCAGGTGGACACCATCCACAAGGCAAGATCACGCACTGTACAAGCAGTGGTCGTAGGTGGTTGCAAGATATCAAATGTAGAATTTCTGGTGATTTCTAATCCAGTAACAACTAGCATTTGTAACAATGCTAGATGTAAGATATAATAGAGTCCAACATATCAGCTAAACTAATAGCATAGATGCTTGCATTTTTTGCAAGAGATCGCATCGTGTGCAATACCTGCGCTCGCAAGCAATCGCTTGCGACAGGTAGTCAGCCTCAATCGTTGGTGACCACCGATCGCACGTGAATTGCAAGAGATAGCAGGCAATGGTCGCATAGTGGGCACTAGGTTTAAGAATAAATTCATTGCCATTGAATCTTAACAAGCTTTTAGTTGTAAACACAACGAAAAAGGAACCCCAAAATATTGCGAAAGCCTTATTGAAATAGAGATGTCACCTTGATGGCCTAGAATTCACAATTATAGTGATGATCCTTTTTATTTTTTATTTGCCTGATTTGTTAGTACCCTGAGGGATATCTGGAGGCAATGGCTGCCAAGGAGAAAGAAAAGAACAATTCCGAATCTGATGAGGAAACGGAACAGAAGAGGAAAGGCAAAAGAAAATTAAGCAAAGGTAAGATGGACACCAGCTGTCACTCAAAAAGTTAAAAAAAAGGCAATATTTAAATACTTTAATAAAACCTGTAACCCAATTCCAAGTCCTTGTTAGTTTTAACGCCTAAGTCAGCATAGTAGCTTATGTAGTCAGTGTATATGTACGATTTCATGTAGTGCACATTAATTATTCATGAGCGAGGGCACCAGATGGTTATAAGCTAGATAAAGCTTGTGAGCATATCTCAAGAAGAGAATTTTCAGATGGTAATGGATAGCATGTTATAATCTCATGAAATTATCATATTGTTTTTTGGGCTAGATGTTAAATTCGTAAAATTTCACCTTCATATTTGGTACAAAGGTATGTAGTTGAAGTTTGCGTGATGTGCTTGTGAACAAGATATCTCAAGCAGGGAATCCTGGTGAACGTTTAGTACAAATCATATGATAACAACCATGCACTGTATGGTATGAACCACTGCACCAATGGTGTTCTAGTTAATGGTAAATATTTCTGTGGTTAGTGGTGGCTCTGTCAACCGGCCCTGTAAAATCATTTTTTTGTCTCTGTTTATACAGGCTCCCCTAAAGGCTCCCCATCTGCCAAGAAGGTGAAACATGAAATCTCCTCCGAGCTAAAGAAACAAGTCAAGGAAGACACAGAGAATGACAAAGTATGGAAGGAAGTCTTTGAAGCCATCAAGGGGGGTGAGGTGAGTAAAGTGGTATTGAGACAGATTCCTCTCGGAATGCTGCAAAGAACGAACACCCCACCCCGTCTTCTAGGCATAGGACATAAAATGTACCAACATGGGCTCAAATCATTACCCCTCCGTGAATCGACTCAGCCATTGAGAAGAGCAGATGACGGGGTTCACACAAGCTCAACACTGAGAGTAGTAGCACGGTTTTTCCAGCTGGCCGACAGGGAATTCCTGTCTTCTATCACGTGATCAGCAGTCTATGGATGCCGCGTTAGACCATGCTTATTTTTAGAATTCCGGCTGACCGTTGATCCAGATCTGTACCCTTGAAACTGGTACAGGGTTAAACAGACTGAGTATCACAATCTGGCCACATATTCCCATATCCGTTCATGTACAAATAATTTCAAGAACATCTGTACACAATACCTCCTGTTGTATTGTCAGTAGGGCCGTGACATTTAAACGAACGAATGGCCATTTAAACGGTCATCAATTTCATACTCTGTTTAAACGCCTACAAACAATTAACACATTACACCACAATACATGACTTTAAGTCGTGTACTGTTACAACATAGTTTGGCGGATATCACACATCTTTCTTTCATTCAAAATAAACTTACTATTCGTGTCTGAGAAACACTATCAGAAAGGTTAGAGACAACAAAGATTGCCAATTAGTGACATAGTTTGAGTTGATCTTAAGCCTTAAGGCTCACAAACGTAAACCGCTTGCATCACCGATCCGAGACACTCCGCTAATCCCTCTGTCATTAAGCACAGCAACTGGTACGTAACATGTTTCACTTGATTGCACACATCGCAAACTCAGATATAAGCTGATTTATACACAAAAGAAGTGCAAACAATGTCCTTACAAACAGCTGCCGAAAGTATGAAAACGTATTGAAATCTTTGTGAATGATTGATTGAAAGAAGATGACTTTTCCTCAAGTTGTTAACCATAAGTCTTGGTA
This sequence comes from Molpadia intermedia, assembly GCA_027574765.1. NCBI lineage: Eukaryota > Metazoa > Echinodermata > Holothuroidea > Molpadida > Molpadiidae > Molpadia > Molpadia intermedia. Next base: position 1,589 of record JAODAF010195133.1, on the reverse strand, counting down.
TGTTTTGTTGTTTCAGTCCTTCTTTGAATCATTTCTTCTAAGCTTAAGTTGAATGCAGTATCATAACAGCTAAAGGAGGAATCTGGAACTGTCTTGGGCAAAACAGTCTTAGAAGTTTAAAGATGATAAATACTTTGATAGATTTCATTGCCAAAAATAACTTTTCCAATATCAAAATGTACTGTACAGTGCAGTATATTCCTAATAGTTAGTTACAGTATGAATTCCCTGGACATTTTTTCTTTGGGGTAATATCAAATACCTGAATTGTATGTCAGTGTTGACACATGTTTCCCATCCATCAAGTTTCTACTGAATTGTAAGGATCATCACCCTGAATTTATGCATGTATACTATAAAGCTGAAAGCTGTATTAACCAGCATATATCAAATCCTCACCACCTGAGTGATAAAATGCCTTCACGTAGCACTATATAACAGAACCACTTATATCAGCAGCTGTCGAAACATAAAATATCCCACTAATACTCCCTACCTGTTTCTTCTGATGAGAATAAATTCCAGTAACCTTACATAAAATATTCAGTAACTGACAGAAATGCAGTTGAGCCAAGGATAAGGCTATATGGTAAATATATGCACAGCTACTGTACACATACTGTATAGTACCACACAGAATATACTTGAGATGAAATCACTAAAGAATTTTAAATGAGGATGGCTCAATACTACACCCTTATGTTTTGAATACTGTATAAAATTAAAGAGAGACAAGCCTTTTTTACAGACCGTAGAGGACGGTAGATTCAGCCACAATTTTGCCTCTCCTACCTGTAAATTTCATTCTATTTATCCACCCTGTAAACTGGCCTTTCAGGAAGGTTTCAGAGTGAAGGTCTTCTTTCTTTTCAAATGTTGAAATTTAAAATTTTAATACAGTTTTGCATTTTATGTTGTATGCATAGAATTGTGATTTGTTGAGTAAATACAGTAGTTAAATTGCCAAAGAATTTAAAATTTGTGAATGCATGGCTCAAAATCTTATACACTTGTCTACAGATTATATAAACAAGCTGTATGTATTTTAGTAAAATTATTAACCAAACACAGAAGTCCTGAGAGCTTGTAAAGGAAATCTTAGCATCTAAGCACAGTACCTTCATTGATATTAATAGCCATTATCAGCAAACTCAACATGGTTCTTTTTTGGTTCTAAATTGATTCTATTGATTTCAAAATATCTACCATGTATGGTATTTTATCACTGAATCAAGTATCTTCTGCAGCTCCAAAAGAAGTCTTAAAATCAGTTGTTGTTTTATATTGTGTAACCTGACTGGGTGGATAAAAACCAATATTTCAAATAGACCGGATTTTAGGTTGGTGCTTTCTTGGTTGTTTAAGAAATTTATATTAAGCTTCACCTTCTCATTATTATTTGTGAATTTTGTAGGTCAGGAATATAATATCAAGTGTCACATGCATCTAACATCACTATTAATATTAATTTTACAGTATACAAACATGTACTACCAATATATACCACCATATATATGGGTCTGTCCATAAATTTGGGGTCCAGTGCAGAAATGGGCTTATTCAATGGGAAATGTACACAATTTGTTGTA